>MU694242.1:9898-34618 GCA_026770625.1 Nicotiana glauca | reverse complement strand
CCTGGATCAACACGCCTGAAACGGCGTCGTTTCTTCGATGCTGGAGGCGGGCTGAACCGTTCGATCTAATGAGATCAACGGTTCAGATCAAGTGTACCACAACGACGTCGTTTGGGTGGTCGACAAGTTCAAACGATTTGGACCGGGTGGGAGAGTTTGGGCCTGGTTTTCTAATTCATAATTGGCCCAGTTCGGTTTTCTTTTTATTTTCATTTTCCTTATTTCCTAATTAATAAAACTTAAAATTCTAAATTAATTATAAACCACATTAAAAATACTAATTAATTCCTAATAACAATCATTACCCACAATTAAATACCAATTAAAATAAAATCACATAATTTGACATTAAAAAAATGCAAAGTACGTATTTTGTGATTTTTCCCATTTTGTAAAACAAGCTTAATTACTTCTAATTGTAAAGTTAAATCTTAAATGCAAATGCAACATATTTTTTTATTTTTTATTGTTTTAACAAATAAACATGCATAGACAAAATGTGAACAATAAAAGAAAAATAATACAAAATCCACAAAAATCGCAAACGACACGAAACTATTTTATTTTGAATTTTCTAGGAGTAGTCCTCGTAGGGAAAAAATCACCTTCTCACACCCAGATTCCAAAAAACTCATAAAATCTGACAATCCATTCCGACATGAGTTCAATCATACCAATTTTATTAAATTCCAATAACGAATCGACCTCCAAAACTAGAATTTTCGTTTTTGAAAAGTTCACAAATTTTTTCCAATTTCTTCCATTTGATTCATTAATACTTGATGAAAATAACTATGGAATCATTAAATATAATCACTTTTGAATATAGAACACTTACTGTTTGACTCGAAAATTAATAAATAATTTACAAGCAAATACAATCAAAAAATAGATCAAGGGTAAATCGTAATCGAAAATAATGAGACCTAGA
The DNA here is from genome assembly GCA_026770625.1 of Nicotiana glauca. Lineage (NCBI taxonomy): Eukaryota > Viridiplantae > Streptophyta > Magnoliopsida > Solanales > Solanaceae > Nicotiana > Nicotiana glauca. The sequence goes on along the minus strand of MU694242.1, from coordinate 33,687 downwards.
AATGTGAATAATATCTCTTATTTCTTTTGATAGGTTGGATGTTCGAGAGAGTAAAAGATAGAGAGAGAGAGAGAGAGAGAGAGAGAGAGAATTTGTATTAGAAAAAATGATCCCGTACAACATTGATATCCTCTTTTATATAACAGGAGGACCCCCTTGAAATAATAAAATAATATAAAGATAGGTCACGTGTCCTCGAGGGGACGATGAGACTTAATAAAGCATCTTCGCTCCGACATAGTGAGGGCGTACCCTCACTACGACCATTATTTAGTTATGGTCGTAGCTACCGCAATGTGCGGAATTTTACCCCATACAGTTAGTCCCTTCATTTTCGTTGGTGACGTGACAAAATGAGTCGCCGATGGATGGAACCGCGAACCATACACTGGGAAAATTTTGGCCATGTTCGGAGACGACGACGTAAAGGGGAGACCATTTGAATCTGTTGACATATTGGCACGCAAACCCTTTTCTGAAGTGACGTCACCGTATGCAGGCGTCATCATTACGCGTGTTCCCGAGGATATACAAAAGGTGTTCTGATGTTTGGTTTCCCGTGCCTGTTAGGGTTTTGCCTCTTTGATTTCAAAGCTACCCAACCCTCTAAATAGGGAATGGGTTCAATTTTAACCTAACTTTAGATCATTTGTACAAAGTTTTCTGACTATTTCAAGAAAGCGCTTCCTCTTCAGGAGAACCTACAGCTCCTATAAAAATACATTCGTGGTTGTGTAATACATCCTTCCTTACTCGAAAATCATGACGAAATCTAAACGTGGTAACACTTAAGGAGATCGCAGTAATAAATCAACTGACGCTCTGCCTCCATCCGACAGTAATAAAGGGGAGAAGGGGAAGGATATCACCCCTCTTACCGTAAATAATGTTCTCCCAAAACAACTCCTTGCTAGGAAGGATTTTCAAAGAGATTCTCCCGAACAGCCTTGGGAGAAGTCTGAAATAAAACAAGTCGATTTGGATCTTCTTCGTACTTCATATGTTATACCTACCCATGTAGAGATGGTTCTGGTGGGGGAGGACTGCGTGAATACCCATAGGCCGGGGTATTGTCATTCTACGAATACCCCTTTTTGATCGGCTATGGGCTCCCCCTTCTTTCATTGGTGGAAGAGCTTTGTTGTTTCTATAACATATGTCCTACCCAACTTACTACGTATACCCTAAAGGTGTGTAGGGTAGTATCTACGTATGCTGAGTTAGCTGAGCTGGAGGTCTCCGTCCACTACCTTTTGCAGCTATTCGGCGCCAGCTACCTGAGGGGCACCATGTTGCATTTAAAAAATTATGGTTCAAAGGGGCTGATTGTGGAAACCGACGACCGGCCCAACCGAGGCTATTGGCACGGGTATTTCTTCATTAGGACGGCACACCTGGTATCCAATCCCGTCGGATTTCCTGAAAGGTGGAATTCGAGATGTAAGTATTCGTACCTGTCAAATTGTTTATTGTTTTTGACTTTAGTGGTTCCGATCACATCATCCTTATGATTTTTCCATGATTTTGCAGCAATAGCTCACACTCCTCGGTTTATAACCGATATAAGGCAGTGGGTAACCGATCTGCTGCCTCTAACGGAGGGGACCCGTAAGTGGGCGGAGTTCATTGAATGTTACAGCCCTGCGAGCCCTTCAGGTATTTCCTCGACCTCAGCTAACCATTTTCATAAGCCTAGTTAGCTAAATCACTGTTATTGACAGGTCGAAGTAATCCTAAGAGAAGGGCGACAGCACCCACCTCCTTCCAACCAGATGTCAGTCCAGGTACGCAGGAGATACTTTACGCATCTGTTAGGGAAGGGGTGACCGTAGCCTCTTTGTAGAAGGAAGCGCCTGCGGAAATAGCCGCAAGTGAGGAGAGGCCATTGACATCGTCTCCGCACCCAGCGGATGAGCCTTCTGAGGGAGACGAACCCGAGGAGAGGAAAAGAAGGAGGCTCACAATGGGCAAGGCGATGGCGACGGGAGATGAAGAGAGGAACGTACCTCGCCAGCCAACTAATCCCATCCTTATGGCTGACGCCATCCGTTCGGGGAGGCCGACCACCCAGATACGTGCTGATGTTGGTACCAGCACGACTCACGTCACCAAGGCCATCGCAATGCCCTTTATTGGTGGTGAAACTGGGGGGACAGCTGCTGAGGTCACCCATGAAGATATGGGTGAGATAGTGGAAGGCCATGCACATGTGGAGATGATGGCAGACGGATCTAGCCGCTGCCTTGTGATTCCAGAGGCTTACAACTTGCTGCAGCACAGCGAGCGGGCCGTATTAGAGATGGACCTACTTTGTGCGGCCCCTGAGTATAAGATGCTGAGTGCTATTAGCGACGTAGAGCTATCGCAAAGGGTTGCAGGTATGGCATTGCAGGTAACTTCTCCATTCTTCCATATGTTATGTAGTTGATTCTGATGCGTACTAATTTGTGTGTATGTGCATGCATTCTTCTCTCTCTTTTTTTTAGACCCTGGTTCTGGAAGTAGGGAGAAGGCACCGCGAGAAGAAGAAAGCGACCGTTCTTGATAAGATGGTGAAGCAATATAAATGGTATCGCTCAATTAAACAGAGGGAGGCTCAATTAAACCGCAGGGTGGCAGAGCTGGAAAAAGCGGACGAAGAGTTAAAGAGGGCGGTGGCTCACAATAGCGCGTTGGAATCGCTCCTCAAGTTGAGAGAGAAAGAGTTGGAGCTCAGCCGCAGAGTGGCGACGGAGGTAGCTGATCTTCATAGTAGGGTGGCGGCTTTGACAACCGAGGTTGCCACTAAGGCGGCTGAGGCCGACGTCCTCAAGCGTACTGCCCCGCCACGGTACGGGGGCGAGGCCCAAGATGCTCACGAGATGTGGATTTATGCGGAAGCTAAATTGGATGTGCATAAAAGACTTCTTGCTGCAGAACATGCCTCTGAGGAGGAGGTCTAAGAGCATTTGCGTGAGGCTCGTGTCGCACATGCGGCCTATGGGTACAGCTCAGACTCCCCCGACCGAGAAGGTTATGCTTCTGAGGACGTCAATCGGCTTGAGTCCGGGTCGTGGTTTAATGAGTCTTACCGTGATGACCAAGAAGGGGGCGAGAGGATGTCGAGGGCAAACCTGGCGAGGCCCCTTAGGACTTGTATAGATTTTGTATTTTTTTTTCTTCTCTTTTTTTTGAATGTAATGGGAATCCTCCGTGGGACTAAGTGTACATAATTTTTGTTATAGTAAAAGAGTTACACTTGTGTTGCTTATCCTTTCGTATTGTTCTTTGCTTATACATTGTTTGTCACTGTCGGATAGGATCGACGATCCTTAGTGACGGCCTTTGGCCCATAGGACATAACTTCAACTATCGTTGAAGTGTTTATCCATCGTCGTCAAGCGGGGTTGACGATCATTGGCAACAGACTTTGGCCCAAAGGATGTAACTTCAACTGTCGTTAAAGTGTTTATCTATTATCATCAAGCGGGGTCGACGATCGTTGGCGATGGTCTTTGGCCCATAGGATGTAACTTCAATTGTCGTTGAAGTGTTATCCATGGTCGTCAAGCGGGGTCGACGATCGTTTGCGATGGATTTTGGCCCATAGGATGTAACTTCAACTGTCATTGAAGTGTTATCCGTTGTTGTCGAGCGGGGTCGACAATCGTTGTCAATGGCCTTTGGCCCATGTAACTTCAACTGTCGTTGAAGTGTTATCCTTTGTCTTCGAGCGGGGTCGACGATCGTTGGAGATGACCTTTGGCCCAAAGGATGTAACTTCAACTGTCATTGAAGTGTTTATCCATTGTCGTCGAGTGGGGTTGACGATTGTTGTCGACGGCCTTTGGCCTAAAGGATGTAACTTCAACTGTCATTGAAGTGTTTATCCATTGTCGTCGAGCGGGGTCGACAATCATTGTCGATGGCCTTTGGCCTATAGGATGCAACTTCAACTGTCGTTGAAGTGTTATCCGTCATCGTCGAGCAGGGTCGACGATCGTTGTCGATAGCCTTAGCCGCGTACAAAATGGAGAAGGTGGCCTTAGCCGTTTACATAATGGAGAAGGTGGCCTTAGCCGCTTGCATAATGGAGAAGGTGGCCTTAGTCGTTTACATAACGGAGAAGGTGGCCTTAGCCGTTTACATAACGGAGAAGGTGGCCTTAGCCGCTTGCATAACGGAGAAGGTGGCCTTAGCCGCTTGCATAATGGAGAAGGTGGCCTTAGCCGTTTACATAATGGAGAAGGTGGCCTTAGCCGTTTACATAATGGAGATGGTGGCCCTGGCCGCTTACGTGATCGAGACTCAACTCGGCCAATCACTTTATTATATTGGACTGGAGAAACGCGTCGAATGGCCGGCATGATAAATTTGTCTCCATGCGCCCCTAGGTGTCCCCTTTGCCGCCTCGTTAAAAACCTCCCTAATAAAACCCAATTGGGACAAAACTCGAGTAAGGGAAAAAGAGTACGACTCGGGAGACGCCCTTCAAAAATGGAAGTACTTGAGGTGAGTGACGTTCCAGTTTTTTTGGAGTGTTTTTCCTTCCATTGTTTCCAACTGGAAAGCTCCTTTGTCTGCATCTGATGTGATTTTATATGGCCCGTTCCAATTGGAGCCCAGTTTCCCCTCGCTCGGGTCTTTTGACGCCAAAGTTTTGGCTTTGAGGACGTAGTCTCCTACCTTGAGTGGTCATATTTTGGCTTTTCTGTTGTAATACCTTTCGACCTGGTGCTTCTGAGCTGTCATCTTTATGTGGGCCATATCTCTTCATTCTTCGGCTTCGTCTAGGTCTTGAAGCCTACCCATGTCGTTGTCTGCTCCACTGGTGTGTGAATATCTCAGGCTTGGTTCTCCTATTTCGACTTGTATAACCGCATCGGTTTCGTAAACCAACAAGTACAGTGTTTCCCCTGTGCTAGATTTGGGCGTTGTCTGGTATGCCCAGAGTACTTCTGGTAGTAATTCGGGCCAGAGCTCTTTGGCTTCTTCGAGTTTCTTCTTTAGTATGTTCAATATTATTTTGTTAGATGCTTCCGCTAGGTCGTTGGCGGCAGGGTGATAGGGCGTGGAGAGTATCCGTTTGATATGCCATTTGTCACAGAATTCCGTTATCTTTTTGCTAATAAATTGTGGGCCGTTGTCGCAGCTGATTTCTTTGGGGATGCTGAAGCGGCATATGATGTTCTTCCATATGAATGCGATGACTTCTTGCTCGCGTATTTGGGAGGGGATCGATAATGTCCATCCCTCATTTGATGAAGGGCCAAGGCGATGTTACTGAGTGTAGGGGCTCTCCCGGTTGATGTATCATGGGGGCGTACTTTTGGCATTGTTCGCACCTGCGAACACACTCTGCTGCCTCCTTTTTCATTGTGGGCCAGTAGTACCCAGCACAGATGATGCAACGGACAAGAGCGCGATTACCGGTATGTGCGCCAGTGACCCTCGTGCACCCCTTCAAGTACTTGCCTTGTTTGGTGCGGCCCTAAGCACTTAGCTAGGGGTTCGCCAAATGTTCTTTTGTACAGGTCGTGATGTATTAGGCAGTATCCGATGCCCTGTACGCAGAGCTTTTTGGCTGCCTTTTTATCGAGTGGGAGTGTCCCATCCTGCAGATAGGAGATAAACTGGTTGTGGCTGTCCCAAGTTAGATTTAAAGAGAGTACCTCAGTGTGATCTATGGTCGAATGGACTAAGGTGACTATATGTCCCTTGTTGATGTTTTTGGTGGCTGCAGCCAACTTGGCTAGGCCGTCTGCTTCGACGTTCTACACCCTCGGCATTTGTTCCAGGCGACACTCGTCGAATTCTGGCATCAACTTGTGAATTTCTGACTGATATTTCTGCAGTCTCTCTTCCTTGATCTGGTAAGTCCTGGTGACCTGATTTACCACGAGTTGAGAATCACAATGGAGGATGAGTCTTCGAGCTCCGTAATTGATGGCTAACCTCATTCCTGCAATCACAGCTTCGTACTCGGCCTCTTTTTTAGTCATCTCGGGGCATAGTATGGACTGACGAATTATTTTGCTCGTGGGGACCTCGAGCACGAGTCCCAGTCCCGATCTCGAGGTGTTGGAAGCGCCCTCAGTATAGAGGGTCCAGAGGTCGGTACTAGAAGTGGTGCGAATGGCCTCTAGTTCCTCTTCCGGCAAATCTCGGTACTAAAATCGGTGACAAAATCTGCAAGTACCTGTGACTTGATGGCATTTCTTGGGTGGTAGGATATGTTGTGCTCACTGAGCTCTATAGCCTATCTAGCGAGCCTGCACGATAACTCAGGCTTGTGTAGGATGCTTCTCAGCGGGAAGGTCGTTATAACCTTTATGGGATGGCACTAAAAGTAAGGTCTAAGCTTTCGTGAAGCTACGACCAGTGCTAGGGCGAGCTTCTCGAGGTGTGGATACCATACTTTGGCGTCCACTAGGGTTTTGCTAATATAGTAAATAGGAGATTGAGTACCTTTGTTCTCACGGACCAAGACTGCGCTGACGGCGACTTCGGATACCGCCAGGTATACCAGTAGGGGTTCGCCAGGGTTCGCCTTAACTAGTAATGGTGGTGAAGACAGGTATTCTTTTAATTTTTTTAAAGCCTCGGCGCATTCCTCGTTCCATTGTAGTACGTGATCTTTTCTCAATACGTTAAAAAATTTATGGCACCTGTCGGAGGACCGCGAGATGAACCTGGATAGGGCGGCTATTCCCCCTGTTAGTTTTTGTACCTGTTTTTTGCTATGCAAGGTCTCAGGCATTGTGTCTATTGCCTTGATCTGGTCAGGGTTGACTTCGATGCCTCGTTGTGATACGAGGAAACCCAAGAACTTCTGTGATGCTACGCCGAAGACGCACTTTTCTGGGTTTAACTTCATCCTATACTGCCATAGTATCTCAAAAGCCTCTTTCAGATGGTCGAGGTGATCTTCTTTATTTGTCGATTTTACCAGCACGTCGTCGATGTAGACCTCCATGGTCTTGCCAAGCTATTCCTTGAACATTCTGGTAACCAGTCTTTTATACGTTGCCCCTGCGTTTTTGAGTCCGAAGGGCATTACCTTGTAGCAATATGTCCCCTGATTGGTGATGAATGTTGTTTTTTCTTGATCCTCCTCGGCTATCATGATGTGGTTGTAGCCGGAGTAGGCATCTAAGAAGCTTAGCAGCTCATATCCTGCTGTGGCATCGATCAACTAGTCGATGTGAGGTAACGGGAATGAGTCCTTCGGGGTCCTCAACCGTAGCTTTACAGGCTTCTACGATATCCGGCTCTTTGATGGATTCCGTTGTCGGGTCGACCTTAGTCCCCGACATGGCTGATTGCTATGCTTTCGTACTTGATCCTTTCAACTGCTTTGTGTGTGGGTAGTCCTGAGCGATTCGGTAGCATTCTTGCGCAGTGCGTGGCTCGTCCCAGATGCTAAATATTCCCCAAGGGGTGGGGAACTTGATCACTTGGTAGAAGCTTGAGGGGACTGACCGCATGGCGTGTATCCATGGGCGTCCTATAATGGCGTTGTAGGTTGTTTCTTGGTTCATGACGTGGAAAGTGGTTTCCAATGTAACTCCTCATGCTGAAATCGGTAGTGATACCTCCCCGAAGGTTCGTTCGACTGCATTATTAAAACTGGTTAGCATTATGCAACGTGGTATTATCCTATCCTCGAGCCTCATTTGTGCGAGGACTCTTAGGTGGATAATACAAGCGTCGCTTCCATCATCAACCATGATTATCTTGATGTCAGTGTCAGCAATGCGTAAAGTTGTGACTAAAGCATCATAATGAGGGAAAGACAAACCGTCGGCATCAGACTTATCGAAGGTGATACTTTCTTCTAAGTCGTCATACCGTTCGTGGGCGATGGTTTGTTTCACCTTGTGCGAGGTGGTGAATTTTAAATGGTTGATCGTTGAATCATCGCCTCCTCCGACGATCATGTTGATAGTGTGTGCTGCCAAAGGCGGCTTTGGCGGCCCTTGAGGTTGTTCCCGCCCTCGTGCGAAGTCGATCTTTCCTTTATCGCTGAGCCGCTCCTTTAAGTATCCTTGGCTCAGCATTCTAACTACCTCCTACCGTAGACCTATTCAATCTTCGGTTTTCTGCCCTCGTTCTTGGTGGAACTCGCAAAGGACGTTTGACTTCCTCATGGCGGGGTCTGATTTCATCTTCTGCGGCCATTGTACCTTGGTGCCCAGCTTCTCCAGTGTGTACACTATTTCTAATGGAGACACGCAAAAGTTATGGGCAGATAATAAAGGGGCCATACCTCTTTCATTACGTAGTGGGGTGACGTGTCGCTGAAGTGCTTCTGTGTGTCTTGGCGGTGGTGGATGCGAGGATCTGACGTAGGGCTGATGCCTTTCTTTGTTGAAGCGCGAGGATTGTTCTCGCCGGCCCTCGCCGCGTCGATCCCTCCTTGCTTCTGACTGTATTGTCGTGAGCTGCTGGGTTGGTCCGTTTAGGTCATCCTCGTCTGCTCTTACCTCGGCACAGTATGCGTTGTAGATCTCTTCCCACGTTGTGGGAGGATACTTCATGAGCCGGCTTAGTAGCTTTTTGGTTGCTCTCGAACCATCTCTGCTAAGCCCATTTTGGAAAGCTACAACCGCCATGCCTTCCAATATGTTTGGTAGGCTTATCCTTACTCTGTTGAATCTGGCCAGGAAGACCCTGAGTCCCTCACCTGCGATTGTCGGACGGCGAAGATATCGTTGACCCTGGCCTCCGCTTTCTTTGTTCCTGCATGGGCGGTGGCGAACTTATCTGCCATTTGTTCGAATGCTGATATCGCTCTGGCTGGTTGCTGCGAGTACCATGTTAATGCCCCCCCCCCCCCACCCCCGTCAACGTTTCTCCGAACTTTTTCAGCAGTACGAACAGTACTTGTTCCTTTGTCAGATCATTACCCTTTACAGCAGTCACGTAGTGGATCAGGTGGTCTTCGGGGTTCGTCATCCCATCATATATCCTTAAGTAAGGCGGCATTTTAAAGGTTTTGGGATCGGGTGAGGTGCAGCTTTTTCACTATATGGTTGTTCGACAAATCTTCCCACGTCACGCTTCGGTAATAGCTTAGGGGCGCCAGGAATTTTGTCCACTCTTTTCTAATGCTCTTTCATCTGATCCCGAAGTTCTTTGTTTTCATTTTCCATTTCCTCCATTTTCTTAAGGATGGCTGCAAGTGTGCCATCACTGGTCTGGTCATTGGTGTGGTTGTTGTTTGTACGTACAACATCGTGTTCACTGGGGGTAGCGACGTGTGTTGTCAACGGGTTCTTGATGTTGCTTTGGGGTGACTTTTCGACCAAGCTGCCTAGGGTGTTCATCAGCCATTCTTCCAGTAGCTTCTTCACCACAGGGAGTGGTGTTTCTTTGACTACAGACGTGGAAGCTCCTTTTTCTTGCAAGATGGCAAGATCTTTAGATGGGGAGGGTGAGATTTCCCCCTCTTGAGTACTACCAGGAGTTGTGTTCAATATGCTTTCTTTGTCGGCCTCGTTGAGGGGGACTATGAGGTTGGTTGTGACACCTGCTATTGCTTTCAGTCTTGCGTCATTTTCTACCATTTTTCGATTTCAGTAGGGTGTGAAGGAAGGTGGTTTTCGTTTCGATATTCTAGGTGCAAACTATGATTTCGATTGCTGAAATCATCACAGACGGCGCCAAATTGTTTGACTCGAAAGTTAATAAATACTTTACAAGCAAATACAATCAAAAAATAGATCAAGGGTAAATCGTAATCGAAAATAATGAGACTTAGAAATGTAAATAATATCTCTTATTGATTTTTATAGGTTGGATGTTCCGGAGAGTAAAAGATAGAGAGAGAAAGAGACAGAGAGAACTTGTATTAGAAAAAATGATCCTTTACAACATTGAGATCCTCCTTTATATAACAGGAGGACCCACATGAAATAATAAAATAATACAAAGATGGGTCACGTGTCCTTGAGGGGACGACGACACTTAATAAAGCATCTTTGCTCCGACATAGTGAGGGTGTACCCTCACAACGACCATTGTTTAGTTATGGTCGTAGCTACCGCAATGGGCGGAATTTGACCCCATACACTTACCTCAATCCATATGGTGAAAATCGCTTTAATCTGAGCGACATAATTCCAAAAATGAGTAAAAATCTCGGACTGCTCCGTTTATACACTGTCCAGCATTTTCGCACCTGCGGTTACGGTTCACGCAGGTGCGGTTACTGTTCACGCACCTACGGGTGCTGTTCACGCACCTGCAAAAAACACAACAATTGCCCAGAAATTTCAGCAGCTTTTAGTTTCACTAAAAATGTTCTAACTCCCTCATACAAGCTCGGAATTCGACAATTCTTGTTCCTATAAGTCACAAATAATAATACAAATCTATTCCTTCAATCGAAACTCAATTCAGAGTAGGGAGTGGGCATTCGGCAGTTCGGATTAAATATAGAATTTCGGTTTGGATTTTCGATTTTCGGGTTGAAGAAATGACAATCCAAATAAGTTGGGATTGGATCACATTTTTTAAGTTCAGTTTCTGATTAATCAAGTTGGATGTGTTGGATTTTCGGTTTTGAGCTTATAAGTTGACATATTTCTTCTTTTTACAAAAATGAATATCCAAATAAAGTACTCATATTAAATTACCTGAAAAGTTACTCATTCTCAACGCAATCATCCAAATAAAGTATTCAAGTAATGAAATTACTATCAATAAAATGCAACAGAGACATTAATACGGCGGATAAGAAGTAGCAATAGTAAAACCATGTCCAAATAGAAAGTATTCTGACAGTAACTTAGTAATTAGTATTGCATTTATGAAATAATATTTGATGGATATGGTATTTAACTTATTATTATTGACATATAGATAATGGAATAAATGCAAAGTATAAAATTTTTGGATTTTCGGATATCCAAAAATCCAAAGTACCAAATCAATCATCCGAAATCCAAAAAATTTAAAAATTAAATCCAAAATCCAATCCGTAATCCGAAAATCCAAACCAAAAATTTTAAAAATTCGGATTTCGGTTTGGATTTCGGGTTTGCCCAAACTATGCCCACCCCTAATTCAGAGCTCATTTACTCAATGTGATTCCAATTTCGCTCGTTAAACAATTAACTCATGTTTTGCGCTAAAAGCTCAATCACGGCTTGATTAAATTAGACCAAACTTTCCATATCACTCCTATAATTCATTATCAGAATCACGGAAGTCTCGAAATTGAGTTTCGATCTCTAGAACTAAAAATGGACCTTTGGATCGTTACATGCTTATGCTCAAAACGCCAAACTCTTCCAAAAACTCCTCCAAAACTCATCCGGGCCCCGTGGGATCCCAACCATAGTATACTAACAAGTCCCATAACATGATACGAACTTAGTCGATGCCAAATTACACTAAACAACACTAAAACATGAATCACACGCCAATTCAAGCTTAATGAACTTTAGAATTTTAAACATCTACATTCGATGTCGAAACCTATTAGATCACGATCGATTGACCTCAAATTTTGCATACAAGTCAAATTGACGTAACAGATCTACTCCAACTTCCGAAATTGGATTCCGACCCTGATACCAAAAAGTCCACTTCTGGTCAAACTCCTCGAAAACCTTCAAATTTCTATCTTTAGCCAAATGACTCCAAAATGACCCACAGACCTCCGAATTCACTTCTGATCGCGCTCCTAACACCAGAATCACCATACAGAGCTATTCCAGACTCGAAATCCCAACGAACATTGATAACACTGAAATGTACTTCTACCCGAATTTATGAAATTCTTCCAAAAATTCTAACTTCCACAATAGGTACCGAAACATTCCCGGGTCTTCCAAAACCCGATCCGAACATACGCCCAAGTCCGAAATTATCGTACGAACCTGCTAGAACCTTAAAATCCCGATTTCGATGTCGTTTACTCAAAAATCTGTTGATACCCAATTTTTGTCTATATAATTTTCATACACAAAATACTTTCAAAATAGCTTATATATGCATATATAAGCATAGCTAGGTGTTTTTGGCATTTTTCCTAATTTTTAAAGATTTTTAATCAACTTATTATCCATTTTTAGCAGTACAAAAATCAATGATTATTCCCAAAAATTATCATTTTGGTGAATAATCTATTTTATTCCCATATTTACACCAAAATATAGTTAAAGTAATTTTTGTACATTTTTTACAACTTATTTAGTATTTTAAAAGATAAATTGCATGTAATTGCAACTTTAGCCTATTTTAAGAATTATAGCCTTTTATAATTATGAAATTGGTCCCAATATTTATAAATTAATATTTATACATTATAAATTTATTCAGTCCTTTTAATTTGATTTTAAAATCATTTTACTATTTTTGTAAAATAAAAAGGGTAAAACTAGTTATTCAAAAATTGGCCTCATTTCATTTCAATTGCAGCCTATTTGGTATTTCAATTATAGCCTAAATTAACCCCTAATTGACCCAATTTCAAACCCAATTTTGGACCAGCCCAATTTCATTTAACCCATTTAAAATTACCCGACCCAAACCCCTTTTTATCTAGGCCGTTGATTAATCTGATCAACGGCCACAATCACTCCTTACCTTTTTTAATCCGCCCACACCCCTAACTCTAAATCATTCTCTTCTCTCAGCCACCTTTGAATACCCTCTCCCTCTTAAACACTCTCGAAACCCTAATCACCTCCTACCATTTTCAGACTCTAACCCGCCGGAATCCATGGCCTCTCAGACCATGGATGGCTTATATTCACCTCCTGGTACTCCAATGTTCCTGATACTTGAAGATTCGAGGCCAGACCTCGAAGGTCTTGACTCATACCTTCGCCGACTCGAGTTCTCCGGCCATCTCCAACCTTGCTCCGGCGTATCCTAGCCTTCTGAGTCTAATTCCGACCTTCTCTGACTCCGATCGGTGACTTTTCCAAGCCTTTCTAATTCTAGGGTTCCTCTAAAACCCTAACCTTTCGAGGTTTTTCTCTGATTCACTTTAGATTTGTTGTGTACCTATGCTCTACTTGAATTTTTCAAACGATTTCCCTAATTTTTCTTTTGAAAATTACTTTCAAAACCCTTCTTTTACAATTTAGGGTTTTCTGGAAAGTGTTTAAGTGTTTTATGATTTTTCTTCTTTGTTACTCGTGTGTTTTCCTCTGTTGTGTTCTCGTATCATCTTTTGTATGCTTCTCTTACCGTGTTTCCCTATACTAGTGTCTTGTAGATTTCTCTACTGTATTTTTACCATGTTCTTATATGTTTATCATAATGTGTTTTCCTATATGCTTTTCGGCTATACTTTTCCGGTGATTCTTGTGTTCCTCTACTATATTTTCCTTGCCAAGTTCTTATGTTTCTTTGTTTGCCTCCTATTGAGCCTTGTTTGAGGTTCTTCTAAGCATGCTTTTTTTGTTGTTCTTATCAGTATTTGCCATGATTTTCTTTGAATCCCTCTACTGTGATTGCATGTTACTTTGCTATCATATTCTTCATAAGTTCTGTTGTTGAAGAAGCATGTCCTTTTCTGAAACTTCTGAACATGATTCTGATTTAATTTCCAGCTTTGATTCATGGTTTGCTTGAATTAGTGTTTCATTTTGAAACACCTAATTCTTTCAGATTGACTTCGAGTCTTTGAATTGAGTTTGGACTTCTTTGTTCTCATATGACTCTGACCTTTTGCTAAACTCATCTAGACTTTCTAACTGATTTACATGACGGTATTCTTTCATGCTCACATACTCCTTATATAGGATGAATTTTCCTCTAATTGGTTTTCAAATTTTCAATTAGTGTAAACTTCCTTCTGAATATAGCTTGATTGATTTTTTTCCCCTCTTTTACTGATTCCCTAGGCGACTTGGCTTAGGTAAAACCGTTCTTTATTTTCGTGGCTTGGTTCATTCATACCAAATTTCAGACCTTTGTGATTTACTGGCAATCAACTGATTCCCTTACCTTGTTTGCATAAACCGTGTACTGTCAAGACCCTGTCCTTAAAAAAACCTTTATGTATTTGCCTCTAATTTGCTACTTTGCACAAAGGGTTTGATTAATTTCTTTCCTTAATTGGTTTATACCCGTTTGAATTTGAATCACTTGAATAAAGGGAGTCTTAAGTAATTGATTGACAATCAAGCTTCAATGATTTTCTTACCTTATTTCTCATGTCTTTCACACTATAAATACACGCCCTTTTTTTTCACAAGACACGATTGAACACGCCTCAAACTACACAATTTCGCAATCTCTTCTGAACTCTCGCTTAAAAGTATTCTTGCTTCTTGTCTGCACTTTGGCTTTTACAAGACTACTGCTTCTCTTTATTTGTCTCTTTGAAACTGGTATGTCCCAACTTAATTTACAGCATCACCCCAATGTGTTTATTTACAGTCCTTGTATCCATGCCTATTTTCTTTTTCTATAAAGTTTAGCACCTAACTTAGTATGCCTATATGCTACTGCTTGCTTTCTCTTTCTTGTGAACACTTGCTCCTTATCCCATTACCCCCTATGTGTTTGTTAGTGGGGACTTAGGGCATGGCAACCAGAATTGTTCTCCATGAACTGATTTTTGACCCCCTGACCTCTAAGTGGGCTGGAGGGTGTGCCAGTATGCCTCATTGCTGGGTATGCCCTTTTGCTTGCTCTTTCCTTGTATCCTGCACCCCCATACCACATTCCCCTATGTATGCTGAGTTAAAGTTCATTGCCTGGCAGCATCCAAATTGCTATCCAGGGCTGAACTTGACCTTCAATAGGTCCTAACTCCCCAATTTAAAGCTGACAGGCTGGTCAGGGGTGTGCCAGCACCCCAATTGCTAGGCATGACCACCAGCCTGCCATGGATTTTCCTAATCCCTCCTCTATTGCACTTATACTTACTCCTAGACTGTAAGTTCTGCCCCCTCCTATGAGCCTTGCCTTGGGACCTTGAGTTCACTCTGAACTTAGACATTTAAGGGTTGGCCCTTCCACACTGCACTATAATTCTGTAACGACATTTGGGGTGTAAGCATTTCCTGGAGTTTATGAAGCTCCTTGGAACTTTGACACATCCCAAATAAGAGAAAGGCTTTGGAAATCTGATCTTTGGAAGTTGGTTTATTTCATGTATCAGACTAGGAGTCTAAATTAGGCTCTTCTTGGTTGGAATTTAAATTTCTGTTGTAATTTACATATTTTTCAGATTCATTCAAGTTGTAATATTTTGTAATAACTATGGGGTGTATAGTAAAAAAATGGGGGAGGGTCTCTCATGTTATGCATGCGGGGTAGATGTCCTGCTTTAGGTTTTATTTCTGCAATCACATCATCTTCGTTTATGTATCAGCATATAGATATCCTGCCTATAGGTCATTTCATTATACATTTAGAAATCATGTCTATAAGTTTATTCACATCTGCATTTAGAAATCATGTCTATAAGTTTATTCACATCTGCATAGAAACCATGTCTATAAGTTATTTACATCTGCATATAGAAATCACATCTATACGTTTATTCACGTCAGCATATGGAAAGCATGCCTATAAGTACATTCATCTCCATATAGAGACCATGACTATAGGGTTTTTTTGCACTTTTGCATATCATCTATCACTAGGCAAACGTTTTATAGGCTAAAAATAACAAAATGCACTCTAGACACCATGTCTATAGTACTCCTGCACTTTTACAAACGTTTTAAAATAAATCGCGCTTAGAAAGCATGCCTATAGGAATAACTAACTGAATCTGAATCGTCTATCTCACCTTCAAGTCTAAAATCAGTGGTAAAGTCATTTTAAAATCCACAGAACTTTTGTTTGTTTCTAAAATCAATAATCCTTCTTTAAATTCAGTATGCCTTCTTCATCATTAGATATCATGACTACAGGCCTCATCTACGCAAACCTGTAGGTAATTAATCCACTATACTAGTCTTAATAATTACAACCAGCAGGCAGGTCTAATTCGGACTTCTTATCTTAAAATATGTGACATATCAGCCCCCTTCCTACATTAAGTTTAATTAAAGACCTAACCAACATTTAAAGTCATGCTGTGTATTTGCCTTTAAGTGAGGAGGCATGTTTAAGCCACAACTACTATTTGCTTCTCCCTCTATTTGATTATATATATTTTTTGTTGCCTAGACTTTTATCCTTTCTTAAACTTCTGAAAAGCCCCAACCCCCTTCCCTTTAGAACTAGTAGTCCCAAATGCCTCCAGGACTGATAGGATCGGGGCGGGTAGTAGCATGCAATAGGAAAACGAGACCATTCTGTGTTTAATACCTTAACGGGGTGGGTAAGTGTAGACATGGATATGATGACCATGCGATAACACCATGTGTATAAATGGTTACCGGGTGTTGTGTGGGGTGATCCATGTTATTTATAAACCTAGGACCCCCTTTCCTCTTTATTTATTCACCCCTCCTTTCTCCAGAATGTTTTAAGATGTTTAGTTTCTTCAACTCTTTCACTTATTATGCACAAGCTCTTTTAATTGTCTGGTTTTCAGCATTGTTTTCTTCCCTAAAAACCTCCACCCCCTTTCACTTCTTTGTTTGATTACTTGCATCAATTATTTGACCCCCTCTCCCCTGTACTTGTATATCCTTTTTTTAAAATAATTATAAAATCACCTACTTCTAAATTTCAGTATGCTTTTAACTTTTAAACTTCAGTTGTTTGCAATATTATGTGAAAACCCCTGCTATTTGAGACCTTTATTTGCTTACTTGTTGTTTAAAGTCACAATTACAACATGGCTGAGAACCACACTAGTGGATCTTGAGGGGTGCCTACACCTTACCCTCGAGATAATTTCTAGCCCTTACCCAAACTCTGGTTCTTCAAACTCAAACCCTCCTTAGTGTCCTAATGCACTTAATCATTAGGTGGTGACTCTTCAAACTCCAAACCCTAATTCCCAAATGTCGTAAACCCGATTTCGCCTTTAGAGAGGAAAAGGGGGGCATCGACAAAATCTAATCTTAGTCAATCCTTTCAACTTAAAGCTTCTGAAATGAGAACTCTCTCTCCAAATCAACTATGAACTTCCCGAAACTCAATTCCGCCCACGCATACAAGTCATAATACCTAAAGTGAAACTATTCAGGACCTCAAACCATTGAATGACGCGCTACAGCTCAAAACAACCGGCCGAGTCGTTACATTGTGCATGCTTGTATTGCTTGCCTTGAACTTTATTAAAGTTGATATTGCTTCTTCTCGGCTTGAGAATATATGTATAATCGATGAAAAAGGAAACTGGAAATTTTCATAATAGAGAAGGAATTGTTTACTTGCTTCACTCTATTGAATTACATTCATGTTCATGTAAACCCCCGAATTGTTATATTACTGATGTATCATCATTGGACCACTAGTAAGTGTCGAAGTCGACCTCTCGTCTCTACTTCTTCGAGATTAGGCAGTATAATTACTGAGAACATGTTGTTTTCGTACTCATACTACACTTGCTGTGCATTTTGTTTCACAGGTTCAGGTGTGGCTAGCGGCTTAGTGGAATTGCGGCATGGTTGGTACGGAGATTTAGGCGAGCTGCATTTATCGAGACGGCCCGCAGCCTACAGAGTCTCCTTCAGAGTATTGTGCTGTATTCTCATTTCTGTCCAGCTTGTATTCCGGACAGTTATTGTATTTTATTTTATTTCCTAGTAAATGCTCATGCTCTTGTGACACCGGATTCCAGGATGATTATGGGGTATTTGTATTGATCTCTTGACTTTCATATTTAATTTGAAATGAGTATATTTTACTAGTAAAATTGAAGGAAAATTAGAATTTTCACAATTATTTAACTGAGAATTTAATTAAGTATTTATGGTTGGCTTGCCTGGCAACGGTGTCCGGCGCCATCATGACCCATAATGGATTTTGGGTCGGGACACGGAATCTACTAAAGCTAGCATTTCTATTTCGTAATCTTCCATTTTGATTCTTGCTAAAAAATTTATTGTACTTAATCTTTTGTCTTCATTACATATCAGCGTGTCATAGTTTTCTATACTCATTAGTTCTTCATCTACTTCTGTTATATTTTCTCTGTTGTCTTCTAATTTCAGTTTTCCTTGTTCCATTTTTTGTATTCTTTTTTCTAATTCATTTATTCTCGTTTCCAGTGTTATTATCCTCAAATACATAGTAGAATGATTTATCTCTTGGTATTTTTCTTTTTTATTTATTTTTGTTTCAAATTCTTTTTCAATACATGAAATACATCCCTCTAGATAGCATAGTTTACATTTAGCCCTTCTATCTTTACTAGGGCACCATTTGCATATAAAATACTGATTACTATCTAATCCTTTATTCCTTTCAAAATTATGGGTACATTCTTCGATATGTTTACAAAAGTATTTGCTTGTATTTCTTCTAAATCTGATTTTTCTAATCCTATCTCATTTATTAATTCTTCTTCTTCTGATTCTGAGGTGTCTATTTGAGTTTTTTCTTCTATATCTACACTTACTATAGAGTATATACATTCATTATCTAACATGTATTCATCTACATTTATCAAAGTTTCATGAAAATCTTCTATTAATTGTGAATTTCTTATTTTATTATTAATTCTTTTCGGGCATGTATTTGCTAAGTGTTCCACACTTTCACAAGTAAAATATTCTAGTTTGTTTTTATAGTTGCTTTATGTTCTATACTTCCTAACATGTCTCTTTTTATCTAGGTATGATTTTCTAGCCGATGATTTTTAAGATAATATTTTTTTCTATTATATCCCCTATTATATTGAGGTTTATATTTTCTATATTTTTTTCTTGTTATATTCATTCTTATCATAACTTTATGTTGTATACACAGTTGATCTTCAAAAACTCATATTATTCTGTTTTATTTATTTTTTTATCTGTATATGGCTACATTTTTCTTGTAGTATTTTCATTCCTATCGACCATTTTACATTTGGATTTTGTATTACTCCATCTCTTTTATACCATCGTTCTTCTATTTCTCTTCCTAAAACTCCTGGGTGTTTATTAAATAATTTTTTACCTAGATCTTGATCAAAAGCATTTCCACTAATAGTACAATAATAAAAATAATTATTTAAAAACTTTTTTATATGAAACCAACTGCTTATACTTAACTGTTCTAATTTTATTAAAGCGTTCTTCTGTAATACTACTAATCCACTATTTGGATCTTCGCCTGTAATTAAACTATGTATTTTACTTGTAAAATTATAAGGATTTGGTCCCATTGCTATTAAGGTTTGAAAATCTTGTGGAAATTCTGACTTATAGGCTTCCCATAAGCCCTTTGTTGATTCTCCTAAGAAAGTTTTCATATATTTATACATTGTTTCTATTTTTGTATCATTACAGGTTTTTATATAGTTTGTCACTACTATTCCTTTCCAAAGGTCTATTACTGAGTTCCACATATGTAGATCATGAGCTGCTATATTTAATATTTTACCTTTACTTCCTCCTTCTTGTAACCTTATAGGTTCTTATTTAGGCATCCTTTTTCCTGATAGTTTTACATTTTCTATTTCTATTTCTTGATTTAGTCTATATACTCTTCTTATAGGTACATTTCCAGTGCTAGTATCTACTGTGCTTTGATGGATTGTTCTTTGAAATAGACTGGGACTAGAACTAGTCGATTCCATTAATTCTTTTAGACTTATGAACGATTTTGTTTCTGTTTCTTCATAAATGTCCTGCATTTCTTCAAAAATTTGATCAAATTTATACGATTTATTTTGTGAAATATTTTCTTTTCTATATCCCCAATTATCTGTTCTTAATTCGCATTTCTTAAAATGTTCTTCTGTTTTACTTAAGGTTAATCTTCCAAGTTTACATCCTTTACATTGGAAAGTCTACTTTTATTTTCTTAAACTAGTTTCCTTGCTTTTTCTAATGCTATGTCTACTTCAAATTCGTCTCGTATTATTTCAATATTTATACATTCAGTATCCTCTACCGTATTTTCAGTTTCATCATCTATGTCTTTATAGGTAGAATAGTCATAATTAGTAAACCTAATTGAGGTTTCTCCCTTTGAGTTTGTGTGACGACCCGAACCGTCGGCACGTGAGTTACCACACTATTTCCCCCATTTTCTATTTCTTTATGCTTCATTACCAGTGTTTGGTGTGAATGAATTGACTTGGATTGGTTCTAGAAGGAAATGAGACACTTAGTCTCTTTAAGGAAGGTTTGCTTTGGAAAAGTCAACCGGGCATTGACTTATGTGTTAGAGGGCTCGGATATGAATTCTGGTGATTCGGTTAGCTTCGAGGAATGATTTGTGACTTAGGAGTGCGATAAGAATTGATTTTGGAGGTCCAATGTAGAATTAGGCTTGAATTAGCGAAGTTAGTATTTTGGCAAATTTTGGTTGATAGGTGAGAATTTGATCCGAGGGTCGGAATGGAATTACGAGAGTTGCGGTAGCTTTGTTAGGAGATTTGGGATGTGTGTGCAAAATTTTAGTTGATTCGGAGGTATTTTGGTTGGGTTTTTGATTGAATGCAAGTTTCGGAAGATTTGGAAGAACTTAGGCTTGAATTTGATGTAATGTGATGGTTTAGGTGTTATTTGTGGTGTTTTGATGATTCGAGAAAGTTTGAATAAGGTGTTGGATCATGTTTGTGTTTTTGGTTGAGGTCCCGGGGGCCTCGGGGTGATTTCGGATGACTATCGGGATGAAAATTAAAGTTGGAGATTGCAGATCACATCTGGTATTTGGTATTTCCGCATCTACGGAAAGGAACCGCAGATGCGGTTACACAGATGCAGAGGAAGAGGTCGCAGGTTCGGAAATGGTCTTGGAAAGGAAGAACCGTAGATGCGGGGATGAGGTCGCAGAAGAGGCTAGTGGGGACTTTGGGAATTTTCGCAGAAGCGGAAGAAGGACGCTGGAGCGGAAGTCGCAGAAGCGATAACTGGACTGCAGATGCGGAAACAACTGATCAGAAGGGGTTTTTATTTCCTTCGCAAATTTGAGAGAATTCATATTTTTCACTTCGGACTTGGAGAGGTTTTGGGCGATTTTGAAGAGGAAGTCAAGGACTTCGATCAGGTAAGAATTGTTGGACTTAGAACACAATTTTATGATGCAAATACATGAAATTTATACTGAAAAATCAAGGAATTAAAGTTCAAAAAATGGAGGTTAGGGCTTGAAACCTAAGAGGACAAAAATGGCAATTTGAGGGGTCATTTGGACTACGATTTTGGTAAATTTGACATGTATAGACTAGTGGCGAGATGAGGAGTCCGGAGATGTGAATTTTTTTATTTTTTGAGAAGTGGGTCCGGGGCTCGGGTTTTGCTAATTTTGAGATTTTAGCTATTTTTCGATTTTTTTCGATTGGGTATTGTCCCATTAGCAAATTGTGATGTATTCGTTGTGGTTTTGATCAGATTCGGCACACGAAGAGGTCAATTCGAAAGGCAAGGGCATAGCGAGCCAGGGCTTTGGCCGGCTTGAGGTGAGTAATAGATGTAAATATTGTTCTGAGGGTTTGAAACCCCGAATTAGCACATTGTAGTACTACGTGAGGTGACTTGCACGCCGGATAATGGGCGTCGGGTAGAGCACCATCGGGGATTGTGACTTGGTCCATCCCGCTTAATAAAATTAATACCTAATTGATTGAAGCTTGGTTGATATCCTTATAAAAATGGATTAATTGTCATAATTTGGCCTCGTGCCACTTGATTTAAATCCTTCAGGGATTATTATTACCGGTTTCTTACCATTTTTTGTATATCATTGAACTCAGTCCTGGTATTTAATACTATTTTGCAAACTCAGCCACATTTTCTTAAACTGGAAACTTAATTAATATTTTTAACTGAAGTTGGGCTGAATATTTCTATATTATTGTTTGCCCAGAGGCTTATGTGATTTTGGACTGAGCATAGAGCGGTTTGCACGCCGCAGCGGTATGATATTGATATTAAGATGAGCCCGAGGGCCTGTTTGATTCCACGATATGTCTTATTGTTGCTCTTGGGCCGTAAGGGTCCCCCCGAAGTCTGCACACCCCCAGTGAGCGTTGTCGATTATAAATAAATGGAGCGGGCTGCATGCCACAGCGGGTACTAGAGAGTACCGGTTTATGTGTTGCATTGCATATTTGGTTGTCATTTACTTATTTACCTGTTGTGGTATTTCCATAATTGTTTTCATTTGTTTATTGAGTTGATATTATCTGGATTAAACTGCTATAATTATAGCTTACGTTGTGCCTATTCAGGATTTCTTATTCTCAGTCTTTATTTATGTTTATTACTCACTGAGTTGAAAGTACTCACTTTACTTCCTGCACCCCGTGTGCAGATTCAGGTGCACCCACTGAGGCTGATTGAGATCTTTCTCTGCCTAGCACCACATTCGAGAGATTCAAGATAGCTGTAAATTGGCGTTCACAGTCCTGATCTTCCTTCTATTTTATTTATTTGTTTTCCACATTTCTAGAGAAACATTATGTAGTAGGTTATTGCTCATGCATTAGAGGTTCAGACTTGTGACACCATATTCTATGGGCTGACTAGTATATTATATTTTGGTCTTTCCGTATGTTAGAATTTATTTCAGGATTTTCCCGCATTTAACTTGGTATTTTAGTTGTGAAAACTTATTTATCCACTGTGATTAATCGGTTAAGGCTGTCTAAATGCTCGGGCTGGCCTAGCAGTATGTTGTAACGACCCGGGCAGTTGTTTTTCGAATTTACGCCCTGAACCCCCATTAAGTGATTTCCCTAGTTCATTTCTGCTATTTTGGTTTGCCTGAACGTTCGGTCCTAGGATTCGGAGTATTTTGGAACACTTGGTCCCTAAATGAGACCTTAAGAGTTGAAAATTTGTCCGTATTCAGAACAGTGTAAAAACGACCTAGGAATGGAAATTTGATGGTTCCGTTAGCTCCGTTAGGTGATTTCGGGGTTGGGAGCGTGTTCGGAATGTTATTTGGATGTTCGTAGCTCTTATAAGCTTAAAATGCCGAAGTTTGAATTTTTGAAGTTTCCGGTCCGATAGTGAGATTTTGAACCTAGGGTCGGATTTGAATTTCAGAAGTTTCTGTATCTCCGTCTTGTCATTTGGGAGGTGTGTGCAAAATTTCAGCTCATTCGGACAAGGTTTGGATAGGTTTTTGATCAAAAGTGTGTTTGGTTAGAATTTGAAGTTCATAGGCTTAAATCTTTGATTAATTCGTGTTTCCGGCGTTGTTTTGGGTGATTGAAGGATTGGTACAAGTTCGAATAAGGTATTAGGTGGTATTGATGCTTTTGGTTGAGGTCCCGGGGGTCTTGGGATGATTTCGGGTAGCTAAACGGGGAATTTTTGGACTTATGAAGATTTTAGGCCTACTGCTTCTGGTATTTTCGCTTCTGCAGTTTTGGAGCCGCTTAAGCGGCCAGGAAGCCGCAGAAGCGAAAGTGGCGATTGGGTCAAGAATCGCAAAAGCAGATCCTTGTTCCGCAGAAGCGGAGTCGCTTCTGCGACAGGAAGACCGCATAAGCGGTTTTGGCGCCACGTTAGGAGAACCGCAAAAGCGGTCCTTTTTCTGCGTAAGCAGAACCGTAGGTACGGTTTTTAGTCAGCAAAAGCAGACCCAGGCATTTTTATGTTCGACCGCAAAAGCGGTGATTCTCACCACAAAAGCGGGACCGCAGTAGAGGCCCCTGGACCGCAGAAGCGGAAAATGGCCTGGACAGAATGTTTAAGTTATGGAAATGGGACTTCGTTCCCATTTCCCATTTTTAACGATTTGGAGCTCGGTTTGGGCGATTTTTGGATAGA
>MU694234.1:9987-30008 GCA_026770625.1 Nicotiana glauca | reverse complement strand
GGCTTGGAGCAGTATTGATGCAGGATGGCAAAGTTATTGCTTATGCCTCGAGATAGTTGAAAATCCATGAGAAGAATTATCCGGTTCATGACCTAGAGTTGGCACCAGTTGTTCATGCTTTAAAAATTTAGAGGCATTACCTATATGGTGTGGCGTGTGAGGTATACACAGATCACAAGAGCCTTCAGTACTTGCTCAAGCAGAAGGAGTTGAATGTGCGGCAGAGGAGATGGCTAGAGTTGTTGAAAGACTATGATGTTACTATCTTATATCACCCAGGTAAGGCCAACATGGTGGCCGATGCATTGAGTAGAAAGTCTGCCAGCATGGGTAGCCTCGCTTATATCCCGGTCAGTCAGAGATCGCTGGCTTTAGATGTTCAGGCTTTGGCCAATCGACTTTTGAGGTTGGACATTTCTGAGCCTAACAGGGTGTTAGCCTGCATGGTCGCTCGTTCTTCATTATTGGAGCGTATCCGTGATCGACAGTTTGATGATCCTCATTTGTGTGTCTTGAGAGACACTGCGCAGCGTGGAGGTGCCACAAAGGTAACTTTAGATGCGGATGGAGTTCTGAGGTTGCAGGGCCGAGTATGTGTGCCAAATGATGATGGTATTCGAGAGTTGATCTTAGCGGAGGCCCATAGTTCTCGGTATTCTATTCACCTGGGCGCCGCGAAGATGTATCAAGATTTGCGATAGCATTTCTGGTGGCGTAGGATGAAGAAGGACATTGTTGCATATGTGGCTAAGTGTTTGAATTGTCAGCAGGTCAAATATGAGCATCAGAGGCCTGGTGGTGTGCTTCAGAAGATTGAGCTTCCCGAGTGGAAGTGGGAGCGGATTACCATGGACTTTGTTACAGGACTTCCGGTGACCAGGAAGAAGTTTGATGCCATCTGGGTCATTGTTGATAGGCTGACCAAGTCAGCACATTTCATTCCTGTAGCCACCACCTATTCATCAGAGAGATTAGCTGAGATCTACATACGAGAGATTGTTTGCCTTCATGGTGTGCCAACGTCTATCATTTCGGATCGGGGTACGCAGTTTACCTTGCGCTTTTGGAGAGCAGTCCAGCAAGAGTTAGGCACCCAGGTTCAGTTGAGTACAGCATTCCATCCTCAGACAGGTGGTCAGTCCGAGAGGACTATTCAGATATTGGAGGATATGCTCCGAGCCTGTGTTATTGATTTTGGAGGCTCGTGGGACTAGTTTTTGCCTTTAGTAGAGTTCGCCTACAACAACAGGTACCAGTCCAGCATTCAGATGGCTCCATATGAAGCATTGTATGGTAGGCGATGTCGGTCTCCAGTTGGATGGTTTGAGCCAGGAGAGGCTCGGTTGTTGGGTACTGACTTAGTTCAGGAGGCCTTAGATAAGGTCAAGATTATTCAGGAGAGACTGCGTTCAGCTCAGTCTAGGCAAAAGAGTCATGTCGATCGCAAGGTTCGAGATGTCGCTTTCATGGTTGGTGAGCGAGTATTGCTCCGTGTATCGCCTATAAAGGGCGTGATGAGATTTAGGAAAAAGGGCAAGCTTAACCCTAGGTACATTGGTCCGTTTGAGATACTTGATCGAGTGGGATAGGTGGCTTATAGACTTGCATTGCCACCTAGCTTATCGGCCGTGCATCCAGTTTTCCATGTATCTATGCATCGGAGGTATCACGGCGATCCTACACACGTGTTAGACTTCAGCACTGTCCAGTTGGACAAGGATTTATCTTATGAGGAGGAGCCGGTAGCTATTCTAGACCAACAGGTTCAGCAGTTGAGGTCGAAGAATTTTCCTTCAGTACGTGTTCAGTAGAGAGATGAGCCTCCTGAGGCATCGACCTGGGAGTCCGAGTCTGATATGCGGAGCCGTTATCCACATTTGTTCCCCGACTCAGGTACTTCTTTCTTTTGTCCGTTCGAGGACGAACGGTTGTTTTAGAGGTCGAGGATGTGACGACCCAAAGGGTCATCACCTGGTTTCCTCATCTGCTATATGCTTCCGAGGCCTTGAAAACCTTATTTTCTATTGCCTCGATATACGTGCACAGTCCGGGCGCGTAGTCGAAAAGCTTTTATGTTGAAATATGTGGAATCTGTGAAAAATTTGAAGAATTTTGATATTAATATGATTATAGTTGACTTTGGTCAACATTATTGGTAAACGAACCCGGACCCGAGATTGGACGGTCCCAGAAAGTCCATAGAAAAATATCGGACTCGGGAATGTGCCCGGAGTCGAATTCCGAGGTCTAGAACTTGAGTAAAAGAATTTTTCTGTTAAATTATTTTCTGAAATTATTAAGGAAATATGAAAATGAAAATGAGTTAGAAAATATAAGTATCGGGCTCGTATTTTAGTTCCGATGCCCGGTACAGGTCATAAATATAGGTTAAGCACTTCCTGTAAAGTTTGGTTGAAAACGGACGTCGTTTGACGTGTTTCGGCATTAAATTGGAAAATTTGGAAGTTATGAAATTTTGAAAGATTTCTTGGATTTAAGGCTCAATTCATTGATTTTGATGTTATTTTGGCGATTTAATCGCTCGAGCAAGTTCGTATGATGTTTTTGAGTCAGTGTTCATATTTGGTTTGGAGTCCCGAGGGCCCGGGTGAGTTTCGGATAGGTATCGGGGTGGTTTTGAACGTAGAAAAAATTGCAGAAAATCTGCAGCAGACATTTCTTCATCGGGTTCGCATGAAGGCTCCCACGTTCGCAGAGCCTGGCCTGTTTCTTCTACGCGTTCGCGTAAGGCCTCACGCGTTCGCGTAGGCCAATTGTGATGCCCCCAATTTTTCTTCTATGCGTTCGCGACTTGGTCCACGTGAACGCGATGCCCATTCTGTCCAACCCTTCGCGAATGCGACACTGTGTACGCGAACGCGAAGGGCAATTTTGCCCAGTGATTTTAAAAGCCTAAAACAGTAGCTATTATGGGATTTCACACTTTTGTCTCACGAACCCTTCTCTCAAACCCTCCATTGATGAGTCCCAAGCTTCCTCTCCTCCATAACTCTTCGGGTAAGTTTTCTTAACATCGTTTCCTTGTTATTTCATCATCATAAATCAAATTCTTAGGCCTAAACATGAGAAAATAGGTAGATATTAGAGAATTGGGTAGAGTTAGGGTTTTCAAAGAAATAGTGATTTGGACCTCGTTTTGGGGTCGGATTTAAGAACAAATTATATATTTGCACTCGTGAGAGTATGGGTGAATTTATTTTGGTTCGAACATCGAGTTTTGACCAAGCGGGCCTGGGGTCGATTTTGCAATTTTTGGGCAGAATGTTAGAAAGACTTTAATTAGGCATTTGGGGTGGATTGTTGAGTATTATTGATGATATTGAATAAATTGTGTATAGATACGATTGAATTGGAGCGAAATTCGAAGCTTTGCTTGAGGATTGAGTTGGCCCTAAACCTTCGAGGTAAGTGTTTGATCTAACTTTGGCTTGAGGGAATATGATTAGAGTATAATAAATTGCTATTTTCTAAATGATCGAGTGCGGTGTATAGGCGTGGTGACGAGTGTCTATACACCGGAGTCTAGCATGACCGTGGGTTTTTATTTGTACATGTCTTGAGATAAATTTTGAAATTCATTTAAGTTAAAATATAATTTACTACGACTGTGCAGAGTTGAGAATTAAATTGTGAAATATTAATATTGTGAAGCGTTGGCTCGAATGATAAATACTATTGAGTTAAAGTTGAAAGTATTGAAAGGAATTGTGATACATCCCTTGCCGGGATGGTTAAAATTACTGAGTATTACCCCTGCCGGGTTGTAAAAGCTATTGTGATTGTTCCCTTGTCGGGACCCAGTTGTTATTGTTGTTACTCCCTTGCCGGGATAGTACTTGTTATTTATTTATTCTTCTTGCCCGTTTGGTTGTGACTGCTGTTTTGGTGAGGAAGAGTGATATTACACGAAGGGTCATTCCATGCTATTTCTGATTATAATTGCACGAAGGGTCATTCCGTGCTATGTTGTGACTAATTATTCACGAAGGCACATTCCGTGCTCTGATTTGATTATATTTGCACGAAGGGTCATTCCGTGCCATGAAATGAGAGTTATGTGAGGAAAAGCACGAAGGGTGATGTCGTGCATTTTTATATGATTGTTTAGGTGAGAATGAGAGTAAAAGCACGAAGGTTGATGTCGTGCAACTGTTGAATTTATTATTCTGTGATAATTATTGTTGTGCCCTATTTATTAATTACACTGATAAACTGTATATTCAATTGTACTCCCCACAGCATGTTCCCTCTCTCTTATTTGTTTAGCTTTAGTATTTCTGTTGTTTTGGTGTATACATGTATATAGAACTGTACAGGTTGATTAGGTAGTCCTGTCTAGCCTCGTCACCGCTTCGCCGGGGTTAGGCCAGGCACTTACCAGCACATGGGGTCGGTTGTGCTGATACTACACTCTGTGCATTTTTTTGTGCACAGATCCAGGAGCAGATTTCGGACAGCGGTAGTAGGATATTTATTCCAGGAGTTATCATCAGCCCGGGGACTCTTCGAGGTAGCCTAGCTAGCTTTCGCAGGCCGAAGACCCTTTCATTTATTTTAGTTTCTTTTCATTGTTCCGAAACAGACTTATGTATTTTTATTCATTCAGATTGGTTGTAGTATTCTATAGTAGTCCGTGAGCTAGTGACACTAGGTTTTGGGGTAGTGATGTGTTTTTGAAATTTCGCTTTCTTATATTATCTTATTAAACTTAAAAGTCTTCCGCATTTATTAATTGTTTACAGTATATTTTATTGGTGATGTGGATAGAGAATGTATAATGTTTGGCTGGCCTAGCTCCGTTAGTAGGCGCCATCACGACGCCCGATGGTGGGATAAATCCGGGTCGTGACAGATATTTCCCAGCAAGAGGAGATTGACAAAGGGAACGGGTCGGTATCAAGGAGGATATCCCCAGCAAAAGCGAAGGTTGTAGACCTCAAGGCTAAGGCCAGTGGACAAATCAAAGAAAAATGCAGAGAGCGATGAGCATATTTGGAAATGCACGTGAGAATCAAGGGTCGGGAAATGCCAGTTCCCAAGATATGCCACAAAAGAAGGGGGGATATCCCCAGCAGAAAAGGTATTACCAGTGACAAGGATGAACGAAGGAAGTGGTTAATCAGTAAAACATGCAAGATCCTCAAGTAAAGTCATTGTCATAGGAATGTGGGGGGTCAGGATACAAGTGGAAAACAACGGTGAAGTCTTGTGAATAAGGAGTCGTCAAGAAGGTAGGAAATAATCAACCAAGTTTCAAGATGGCCAGACAACGCAAAGCAGGGCAAGTCGTGCTAAAACCAGCAAATAACCTCACCCCCAACAAGTTTTGGATTGCAAAGCAGGGAAGGAGAGAAGGAGAACCATCCCCAGCAGGAGCATCACAACCAACCACCGCGTTTTAAACTAACAAATTTTCTTTGATTTGAAACAGGAAAAAGGAAATGGCATTGATGGAAAGGCATGCCACGTGGAAGATTATCAAACTGGGGTAGAAAATTTTCCTTTCATTTGGAAAATTTTCTGGAAGTCAGGTATCCACTTGGGGAAGAAAAAAGATAACACCATTCTTGAGGGAAGTGGGCTTAGAACCAATATTATCCCCAGCAGTGTTGAAAGAAGGAAAACAACATGTTTTAAGGAAGTTGTATCCCCAACGGACAAAACAAAAGGGATGAAACCTGTGTTCAGAAAAAGCAAGAAGCCAGTGTCATCCCCAGCAATTCTCAGAAGAATAAAGCATGAAGGAATGAAAATTCCCCCCAGCAGCGTTATCCTCAACAGCGTTATCCCCAGCTGATAACATTTTTATCTCCAACAGTGTTGAGAGAAATTAAAAATTTTGAGGGAAGTAGTTTTGAAAAAAAAAAAAGAAGAAGAAGAAGGGGAAGAAAGGAGATTCCCCTAGCAGTATTATCCCCAGCAGATAAGTAATTAATTCCCCAGCAGTGTTATCCCCAGCAGTTTCGAGGGAAGACAACAAGAGTTTTGTTTTTAGGGAACCGGTTCTGACAGAAGGTACTTCAAGTAGAAGGAAATGGTTTACAAGGCAAAGAAAGGACAACAATAGTAGAATGCAGATAAGGTACCCACTTGAGGAAGAAGGAAGATAACACAAGCGGTAAGGGAAGGAGGAAATCATCCCCAGCAAGAATGTCACAACCAACTACCATTTTCAAAACTGACAAAACTTTTCTTTGTATGTAACAGGAACAAAGCAGTGCAAATTTTCTCCTAAGATAAACATCTTAGTCCGATGAATTGTTCCCTCCTAAGATAAAAATCTTAGTCCGATGGATGTTTTCCTCCTAAGATAAAAATCTTAGGCTGATGGATGTTTTTCTCCTAAGATAAAAAAATCTTAGCCCGATGAATTCCCTCCTAAGATAAAAATCTTAGTCCGATGGATGTTTTTCTCCTAAGATCAAAATCTTAGTCCGATGAATTCCCTCCTAAGATAAAAATCTTAGTCCGATAGATGTTTTCCTCCTAAGATAAAAATCTTAGTCTGATGGATGTTTTTCTCCTAAGATAAAAAAATCTTAGTCCGATGAATTCCCTCCTACGATAAAATCTTAGTCCGATGGATGTTTTCCTCCTAAGATAAAAATCTTAGTCTGATGGATGTTTTCCTCCTAAGATAAAAATCTTAGTCCGATGAATGATTTTCTCCTAAGATAAAAAAATCTTAGTCCGATGAATTCCCTCCTAAGATAAAAATCTTAGTCCGATGGATGTTTTTCTCCTAAGATCAAAATCTTAGTTCGATGAATTCCCTCCTAAGATAAAAATCTTAGTCCGATGGATGTTTTCCTCCTAAGATAAAAAATCTTAGTCTGATGGATATTTTTCTCCTAAGATAAAAAAATCTTAGTCCGATAAATTCCCTCCTAAGATAAAAATCTTAGTCCGATGGATGTTTTCCTCCTAAGATAAAATCTTAGTCTGATGGATGTTTTTCTCCTAAGCTGAAAAATCTTAGTCCGATGAATTTTTCTCAACAATAAGAAGTCAATTGAAAATACTTAGAAAAGATAACAAAAGGGGAAGGCAAGAATTGAAAAATTGAAAGCAATAGTTGGATAGTTACAGATAAGATAATAAGAAGTGAAAGACAACAAGTAGAAGGTTTCAGTTAAAACAACAAGAAGAAGGAAGCAACAATTGGAAGGTGTCAAGTAAGGCAACAAAATGAACCTAGTCTGATGAATTATCTCCTAGAGTCAAAATCTCAGTCCAATGAATCTTTCTCCTGAGATCACATAAAATGGACCTAGTATGATGAATTATCTCCTAGAGTCAAAATCTCAGTCCGATGAATCTCTCTCCTCAGATCATACAAAAATGGACCTAGTCTGATGAAGTATCTCCTAGAGTCAGAATCTTAGTTCGATGAATCTTTCTCCTGAGATCACACAAAAATGGACCTAGTCTGAAGAATTATCTCCTAGAGTCAAAATCTTAGTCCGATGAACCATTTCTCCCAAGATAATAATAATAATGCCATTTTATTTTCCAAGAAAATGAAGTCGGGAGCCCGCCCGTATAACAGAGGAATACATTTCAATCTTCACATTTCAATCTTTACATTTCAGTCTTTACATTTTAGTCTTTACATTTCCATTACGAAGTCAGGAACCCGCCCGTATAACGGAGAAATACATTCAAGTCTTGAAGTCAGTAACCCGCCGGGAGAGCAAAAGGTTACAACAAAAAAATCCCCAGCATAAATTCAAGTTCAGAAATTGAAAGGAAGTCAACAGCGGTCGGAAGAAGGCAATCCAGGCTTCGAAGAAAAATAATTCTAAGCTCACAAGAAGGAAATAAGCAGTTCAAGTTTGGGAATCAAGAGAAGCCGACGAGTCAAGTCAGAAAGAAGGAAACAGCAGAAGAAACATCAGAGGAAACACAAGAGCAATCAAGGCAACAAGAGACACAGGAAGAGCAAGTTGAAAATCCAGATAAGATTTTGTAATTCATAGACTAGTTTAGTCTAGCTTCTTGTTTTCTGTTTAGCACGGTGTAATAAGGAGGTCGGTAAGCAAAAGCAACAGCAACATCAGTAACAGCAAGATCACAACTTCATGGTAGTCTCAGCTACCAAATCTTCCCGAACTACATTGACCTGATTCCTTTTTAGCCAGGGAAATGTAGGATACCTTTTGAAGCAAAGGTTCGGTCAAATCTTTCAAAAAAGATGCTTCACATGGAGTACAAACGGGAAAAAGTCGCTCGTATCCGCTCACTTTATCTTTGCACGAAAACTCTTCATGTTTTCGGGCAAAGAGGGGCAGCTGTGAGCACGTGATTTTTGCCCTATATGAGAATTACTCCCAAAAAATGCAAAAATAAAAATAGTTTTGTTTGTTTGCAAGTGTCGTGAATTTTGTGTTATTTTTCTTGTATTGTTTACATTTGTCTGTTCATGTTTATTTGTTTTAATTAATGAAAATACAAAATATGTCACATTTGCATTTAGGATCTAATAGGAGTAATTAAGTTTGTTTTACAAAAATGAGAAAATCACAAAAAATAATGTACTTTGCATTTTAGTGTTTGATGTCCAAATTGTGTGATTTTATTTCAATTGGTGTTTATTTTTTGTGTGATAATTTATTATTAGGAGTTTGATTAGTATTGGTTTTATTGATTCAACCTAGGATTTTGGTTTTTTTTTAGGAATTAAAAAATAGATAAATAGAAGAAAACAAAATGAAAAATGAAAAGAAAACTCGGACCAGGCCGATTTTTCCACAGGCCCAAACCAAAATAACCCCCACTTTTACAGCCCAATCCAAACACCTTTCTGCCCAGTGCGTTCCCACGAGTGATCAAAATGACACCGTTTGATGTCAATTGATCCAAGACGTTCGGTCAAATTGATCCAACAGTCAAAGAACTTCACCCGTTGCCCGACCCGTTCCACCTAAAAACCAACCCGGTCTCATTTCGGCGTCGTCCCTTGCCAAGGAATTGATCCAGGACATTGATCTCGTTTGATCAACCGGCCAGGATCAACCCTCCTTCCCACTATATAAGACCAAAAACGGACCCAGCCCCCTCAAGCCAAACCTCACCTTCGTCTCCAAAAGATCAGAGACTCCAAACCTTCCCCGAAACCCTAGCCGCCCTGAAGCTCCTTCACCTGAAACCCGATGACAACAACGCCAATGGCCGTGAAAATAACACCACTGAACCTCCATACCACCCTCAGCACAAATCCCTACCCCTTATCCTTCGAATCATCACTGATCTTCTCGAATCTTCGATCGAAGATCCCCGTCCCAAGCCCTAGCCTGTCCATTTGATCCCAAAGTCACACCAGTCCACCTTCTGACCTCCCCCATTCCTAAAATACCATTAGTTTGGCTCAAATCGTGCTAGAACTGTTCGAGTCCCAAATCGAACCAAAGAACCCTAGAAAAACCAAGAAATTGGAATTTATCCGAGTTAAGGGAAATTTGAGGTTTTAATCGACCTTAGTCGAATGTTCTCAGTCGAGAACACTCGATTAAGGTCCGTTTGGACCTCAAAAGTTCAAGTCAAAGTTTCAAATGGGAACTGTGCGGAGTCTAGCCTAATTTTAAGGTATTTTCCCTCTTTTTCTTTTCTATTTTGTTGTTGTTTATTTGTTTAAGCTTCATTGTATTTCATCATCTTTTGTTATTTATTTCTCTCTTCTCCATTGGACTTTTCTTGGTCCAGTTTACTTCTGTCGATTGAAATATGGTATAAATAGTTTCGTCGATTAATCCGTCTTGATTATGGTTCGGTAGTTTTGGTCAATTGCTGGTCGTTACCTCGAAATGTTTCATTCTTGTGTGATGTTGGGTCCCCTGCTCTTTGTAATTCTTTGTTCTTGCATATGAGTTTAGTTTTGTTTTTTTGTGCCTATAGAGTTCCTATGTTTTGGTTTAGGTTTTACGTTAGTCCTTGTATCATATAGTTGAATTTGACCTTAATAATCTAGTTCGATTTGTCCTGAATTAGTGTTCTTATGCCTTTTAATTTGATCTAAGTTTCTAGCTAGAATTGTTGACTGACTTGGAGTAGGGAATTGGTTATAGCTACAGATTGAAAGTGGATTGGGGTAGGACAATAACCTCAGTAGATTCAGGGGTAATTTGGACTTGAAATTTAAAATTATTGAGTACCCTGCCCACTAAGCTAGTATACCATTAAAATAAGGCATTTTTGGGGAACAAAACATAATGGAGAGGTAAAAGGGATTTGATTAAACAAATATGCACCCATAATTGAATTAAAAATGAATTAAACATATAGTAGTGGGGTTTCAGAAATATCATAGGCAAGATTTTGCCTATTAGTTTAAGTGTCCCGAGAGTGATAAAGGGTCTGATAGGTTGTATAAATAGAGGTAGACTTGGACAGAATAAAGATATCTTCTTGATCAGTTGAATAGGGGAAAGGAGAGAAAAGCAGACTAAGATTAGAGATACCATGAGAATTGGCTAGGTTTGAAAACATCGAAATCACTGTTACATTGTTTCCTGGTTTCAAATTTGATCAAGTAATTTTTTGTTCTGAGGGCTGAAGCTCATCTGAAGTACACTGGTGAGATTTCAAATGGTTTTGTGATCTAATTAACTTAGTGGTGGTAGGGGCTTTTTGAAAACATTTTTGAGAGGTCACATTTGAGAATAGCAGAAGTCTTTGAAAAAGAAACAATCAGTTTAGAGAGCCTAAAAAAATTTGGAGAGTTTAATCAGTGCAAGTTCAACTTCCGGAACTTCTTCTGATATCTGTTGGTCCATTTCTGGTCTAGTTCAAGTTCAGTCCAGTCTATTGGGTGTTGGTTATTACTGTTGTGTTTTACAAGTCACTCCATACCTGGGTTGAGTTGTTTCTGGTTTGAATTTGGGTGTTGCTGTTGGTTTGAACCTGACTGGTCATCTGCTATTGTATTGCTGTTGCAACTGTTGTTGCATTGTTGCTGCTGATCTTATCTTCTTCTTTATTTACTTCCAGGTACACTTCTTCAATTATCCTGATGTAGCTCTGAAATTGAAGTTGAAATAAAATTTGCACCAGATCTATGTTCATTGAGATATCACCTGTAGATTATAATTCAATAGATGTTGTTGAAGTAGATGTAGTCGACGATTAGCTATTTGTTTCATATTACATGAATAATAAACAATTGTATAATTAAAACTGTTTATAAGTTGTTTGGGTTGCTTGATTCAGGGACTGTTTGGATTTTGGACTATGATTATGTAATAGTCATATTGGTTTAGTTTTGTTTTGTAGTATAATTTTAAATTAGAAGTAAGCTTCAAGCTGAAACAGGAAAGTGGTTTTGGAATTCATGAATTTCACTTGTATTAATAAAATTGGGCTGAAAGCAGTAAGTATGGGTTTAAACGTGGTTATTGATTAAGAATGCTTTCGTTATTCATATTTTGTTAAGAATTAAACTTGTATCTATGTATTCTTATAAAAATTCTCTTTAATATATTTTATAATGCGCATATCTATATAAGTTTTAAACAATAGTGTCATTGGTGAGTGTTGTAGTTTAAACAAGTAATATATTTTAGTTGTAATAATAATGTTATGGTACATGTTTTTTTAATCTGATAGTAATGAACAATTGTCAATAGTTAGAACGAGATTGGAAATTAATGGTAATGTGTTATTAAGCTAATAATTTTAATCATTGTTAATTAGTTGATTGATTAAGGAAAGTTGTGTCTGGGTTTGGGAGTTGAAAGCCGGATGTCCCATGGGTAGGCCTTGGAGGCCCGATGCGGATTAATTATAAGTTTCTTTCTTAAAGGGGAAGTAGCTCTTAAAACAAGTTATTAGGACTTCTTCTTTTACTTTAGAGACAATAATAATAGCAAATTATTGTTGACTTAGGCTTACCCTTTTTAATAAAAATGAGACGAGCCTCGCCAAATAAAACACACAAATTGTGGGGCCCTCATAAATAAATAAATTAAAAACATTTAGAATTCAGGATGGGCCATTTGGTGAATTTCACGGCCCTCCCCAAAGATAATAACGCACTAGTCACTTTAGGTGCGCTTTTAATAATTTACTTTCTTAAACTCGGGTGCAAATTTATGTGACCCAAATCCAAATCTCAACGGAGTCGAAATACGTCAATAACCATGGGTGCATTGATATGACGTGGTTCGAGATGTGTTTTCACGACGTTGTAATTCTCTTTTAAAAATAATAATAATAAAAGCGGTTAAAAGTTAAAATTTGCACATAGGTTCATAATTGTTATAAAATCAGATAAATAAGCCAAATATGATAGTTGAGCGACCGTGCTAGAACCACGGAACTCGGGAATACCTAACACCTTCTCTCGGGTTAACAGATTTCCTTATCCGGATTTCTGGTTCGTAGACAGTAATACGGAGTCAAACCCTTTCCTCGATTCGGGATTTAAACCGGTGACTTGGGACACCATAAATCTCCCAAGTGGCGACTCTGAATCTCATAATAAACGAATCCCGTTTCGATTGTCCTTTAATTGGAAAAACTCCCTTTACCACGCCCTTCTCGGGTGCGGTAGCGTAAAAAGGAGGTGTGACACCTAGGATTGCAACTGAACTCACACTTCGAGAACTTAGCATATAATTGACTATCCGTTAGAGTCTGGAGAGCCACTCTGAGATGCTGCTCGTGCTCTTCCTGGCTGTGGGAAAATATCAAAATATCATCAATGAAAACTATCACGAACGAATCCAAATAAGGCCTGAACACTCGGTTCATCAAATCCATAAAAGCTACTGGGGCATTTGTCAACCCGAATGGCATCACCAAGAACTCATAATGCCTATATCGAGTGCGGAATGCTATCTTAGGGACATCAGATGCCCTAATCCTCAATTGATGGTAGCCAGATCTCATGTCAATCTTTGAAAATACCTTGGCACCCTAAAACTAATCCAATGAATCATCAATCCTCGACAATGGATACTTGTTCTTGATTGTAACCTTGTTTAACTGCCGGTAATCAATGCACATTCTCATCGAATCATCTTTTTTCTTAACAAACAACATCGATGCACCCTACAGCAAAACACTAGGTCTAATGAAACCCTTCTCAATCAAGTCTTGCAGTTGTTCCTTCAACTCTTTCAACTTAGGCGAGGCCATACGATACGTCGTGATAGAAATGGGCTGAGTGCCCATAGCCAAATCAATGCAAAAGTCAATATCTTTGTCGGGTGGCTTACCCGGTAGGTGTGAAGGGAAAGCATCAGGAAACTCACGAACAACGGGCACAGAATCGATAGAAGGGACCTCAACACTAGAATAATGAACATATGCCAAATAGGCCAAACACCCCTTCTCGACCATATGCCGAGTCTTCACATACGAAATAAAACTGCGGGTAGAATGACCAGGAGTCCCTTTCGACTCTAAACGGGGCAAATCCGGTGAGGCTAAGGTCACAGTCTTTGCATGACAGTCCAAGATAGAGTGGTAAGTGATAACCAATCCATCCCCAATATAACATCTAAATCGACCATGTCTAGAAGCAACAAATCTACACGAATCTTAAGACCCCCAATCACAACTACACAAGAGTGATGGACTCGATCTACCATAATAGAATCACCCATCGGGGTAGATACATACACAGAAAGACTCAATGAATCGCTAGGCATGACCATATATGGTGCAAAATAAGATGACACATACGAGTAGGTAGACCCCGGATCAAATAACACTGAAGCATCTCTATCACAAACCAGAATAGTACCTGTGATAAATGTATCTGAAGCCTTAGCGTCGGGCCTCGCTGGAAGGGAATAACATCGGGGTTGGGCCCCACCACCTTGAACTACCTCTTTGGGACGGCCTGCTGCTGGTTGGCCTCCACCTCTGGTGGTCTGAGCTCCACCTCTAGGACCTCTACTTCCAATTCTAGCACCTCTACCCCCAGCTCTAGCGGCTAGGTGGGCTGTGGAACACCTGGTTCCTGAACCATAGCACGAGAACCCTGATACTGAGAGCTACACGGTGCTCGAGGGCAAAACTTGGCAATATGACCCGGATCACCACAAGTGTAACAAGCCCTCGGCTGCTGAGACTACTGACCCTGTTGACCTGAATGACCACCTCAGAAACTCTGAAGTGGCAGTGCACTGATGGGAGCTGGTGGTGCATTGTAAGGCTACTGATCAGAATAATGCGTCTGAGAACCACGATCACCTGAAGTACCATTAGAGACCTGGAGAGATGACTGAAAAGGCCTAGGAGGATGGCCTATACCATATAAATCTCTACCTCCAGATGAGGTACCGTTGAATCTGCCTGAATGCCATGGTCTCTTATCCGATCCATGATCACCTCCCTGCGACAGAACCATCTTACCTCTACGGGCCATATTGGCCACCTCCTAAAAAGTGCTCTCACTCCCGGCCTCCTTGGCCATCTGAAGATGAATCAGCTGAATAAGACCGTCGATAAACCTCCTCACCCTCTCTCTCCCGATAGGAAATATGATAAGAGCATGGCGAGCCAAATCGATGAACCTGGTCTCATACTGGGTAACCGTTATGGAACCCTACTGGAGGTGCTCAAACTGCCTCCGATAGGCCTCTCTCTGAGTAAAGGGGAGAAACTTCTCCAAAAACAACACTATAAACTGCTCCCAGGTCAAAGATGGCGATCCGGCTGGCCTAGATAAGCAATAATCCCTCCACCAAGTCTTGGCAGATCCAGACAAGTGAAATGTAACTAAGTCAACCCCATTGGTCTCAACAATACCCATGTTCCTAAGAAACTCGTGGCAGCTATCTAGGTAATCCTAGGGATCCTCAGTAGATGCATCGCTGAAAGTGGTAGTGAAGAGCTTGGTGAACGTATCCAGCCTCCATAAGGCATCGGCAGACATAGCTGCTCCATAACCGGTCTGAGCTACTATACCCGACTGAGTTGCTCCAACTGGCTGAACCGCTGGATTCTGAATCTGGGGAGCTACCTACTCTTGAGTGCGAGTAGCAGGAGTCTGAGCCCCTCCTCCAGCCTGAGAGACGGATGGTGCTACAGGAAGCAAGCCTGCTCGGGTGACACTCTCCATGAGACCCACCAATCGGACAAGAGCATCCTGAAGAACTGGGGTAGCAATAAACCCCTCTAGGACCAGAGCTAGGCCTACTGGAGCTGCTGGGGCTGAAACCTCGTCATCAAAATCAACATGAGGCTCCGCCACTGGTGTTGCTACTTGGGGCTGAGCTCTTCCCCTATTCAGCCTCTAGCATGGACTCGACCTCGCCCTCTGTCCCTCGTGGGAGCTGCTGTTGGAGCTCGGGCTGTTGAGTGGTGGATGAGGAAGCGCGTGTTCTCACCATCTGTGAAACCATAGAGTAGAAATTCAATTACTATTGAGAAACAGAACCGCACGACAAGAAAGAACAAATGTGAAGTTTTTCCTAACTCTGTAGCCTCTGGGGATAAATATAGATGTCTCCGTACCGATCCCTCAGACTCTACTAAGCTTGTCTGTGACATATGCAACCCATGTAACTTAGAGCTCTGATACCAACTTGTCACGACCCAAACTTTCCACCCTCGAGAGTCATGATGAAGCCTACTAATGGGAGATAGTCAAGCCAAACCTTAACTACTTGCTACATTTTCATATCGCTTCTTTTTAACAAAAATAGGGCGACAATAATGAAAGCAGAATTTTAATGTAACGACTCGACTGGTCATTTTGCCTTTTAGAACCCCGTTCCCTTAAATAAAACTTTTCACACTTGCTTTAGCCAATTTATGACTTGCGGGGATGGTTGGTTCGGGGTTGGAAGAGTTTTGAGAAAAATATGTCCCTTTGTTTCTTTAAGAATCTCTTAAAAGACCAAGTTTGACTTCAGTCAACTTTTTGGGAAAACGGACTCGGATTCATGATGTGATGGTCCCGGAGGATCCATGGGAAAATATGGGACCTGGACGTATGTACAAAATCGAATTTCGAGGTCCCTAGCCCGAGTAATGAATTTTTTATTTGAAATTGTTAAATCGAAGTTTTAAAGAATTAAAGAAACTTAGAAATCATTGATTTCCTAGTTATCGGGCTCGTATTTTGGTTCTAACCCTTGGTACAGGTCCTTAATATCATTTAAGACTTACCCATAAAATTTGGAGTCAATCCGAGTGGTTTAGGAGCGTTTTGACCCATTAGAGGAGAATTAAGAACTTGAAGTTTGTTAGTTTGATTCATTTTTTTTAGGGGTGAATCCAAGATTTAGCATTATTTCGGGTGTTCCGAGGGTTTGATTAGGTCCATCTCGTGATTTTAGACTTGTCGGTATGTTCGAGCGGGGCTTGGGAGCCCCAAGCGTCAAACAGATGAGGCTCGAGTGAAGTAGGAAAGTTGCTAAGGGGCTAAAGTTGTTGCTTCTGTCATTACCGCATCTGCCGTTCTTGGGCAACAGATGGGGGACCACAGGTGCGGTCAAAACTCCACAGAAGCGGCTAGGGGCGATCCAGGCCAAGATCGCAGAAGCGGCTGCCCGGCCGTAGATGCGGATCCGCAGAAGCGGCTCCCAACTGCAGATGCGGGCCTCAGACCGCAGAAGCAGTTCCTGCCCTTTTGGCCATTTCCGTAGATGCGGCATGTCACACCTCCTTTTTCGCTACTACACCCCGTGAAGGGTATAATAAAGGGAGTTTTTCCAATTAAAGGACAATCGAAACGGGATTGATTTATTAAAAGATTCACAGTCGCCACTTGGGAGTTTTATGGTGTCCCAAGTCACCGGTTTAAATCCCGATTCGAGGAAAAGGTTTGACTCTGTTTAAAGTCGCAAACCAGAAATCCGAGTAAGGAATTCTGTTAACCCGTGGGAAGGGGTTAGGCACTCCCGAGTTCCGTGGTTCTAGCACGGTTGCTCAACTGTTACATTTGGCTAGTATCTAATTTTAATACATGTTAACCCATAGTCCAATTTTAGAATGATTTACCGCTTTTAGTTAATTATTAAGAAAGTGAACGTCGTTTAGGAACATATTTTTGGATCACGTCACATGAAATGTAACCGGATCCTCGACACATTCCTATTCAACATTTTTGGATTTGGATTTGGGTCGCATGTAATGCACACACGTATTTAAGAAGGTAAAATTATTACAAACGCGCCTAAAGTGGCTAGCATGTGATTATCTTTGGGGAAGGCCGTAAAATTTGCTAAACGGCCCCTCCCAAAATCTAAGAATTTTAATTCAAGCATTATTTGAGGGCCCCACAATATATGTTTTGCTCGGCGAGGCTCGTCTCATTTTTATTAAAGTCCAACCTAAAGCACCTACGATTTTCTATTTATTACTTGTCTCTAAAAGGGCTAATTAATTTACATTTATAAATTCAAGCCTCAAATTCAAGTCCGGATTCAAACAAAAGGGAGGACCCTTTTAATTTGAACCTGCCACCTAATTTGAAACCCAAATTTATATTTGCAAATTAATTCCCTATTCCTATGTAATTTGAAGGGTTTTTTGATTTGTAACAATTTTTTGGGGCTTAGAAACTCAACCCCTAATCCTGGGCCTTGAACTTTAGGCCCGATCACCTGAATTACCAACCCACTGAGGGGCTGCCTGTGTTGGGCCTCTGAGTTGGCCCAGGAATTTAATTGTATCTCTAATTGCATTCTCCCAGGACTAGGCCTGTCTGATGAAAGACAGAGGTGGGCTCATTGTGAGCCCAAACATGATGCCAACCATATGACCAAAATTCACACAGAAAACGTTAAATGCCAATAGTAATTATCCAAATCTGGTTCCTTATTAACATTTGCAATACTACGTTTTGAAGGGTTAAAAATAAGGCAGCAATTGAAACGTTTCCTAAATCATTAATTAATCATGAAACACCAAGAGAATAACGATTTGAGCATAAGGTAGTTGTTATTAATTTCCCCTTGGATAATGAGGGCTTGGAATGCTAACCTGGAATACTGTTGTATAATCTAAGCTTTATAATTACACAGATAGTCTAAACTGTTCAGACCAAACTGTTAATCAAAATGAAATATGTTAAGCTAATGACTAACCTATAATCCAACATAAATGATAGTCCAAATCAGTTTTTAACAGTCCTATACAGTCCAAATCGACTTAAACATCCCTAATTATATAGTCTATGCATTTAATATTCATGCAATACAAATCAAACAACTAACTAACTAGCTGGCATCAATTTAACTACAGGCAACAAAACTATCAATAAACGAAAATCTGATGAATGCTTCGCAGTTCCATTGCAACTCAAGGCTCATTGAGGTGAATTTAAATGATATGTACCTGGGAAATGGAATTATAACAGGAAGAGGAGATCAGCAGCAGGTAATAGCAGCCAGTACACAATAGTTAACTAGAGCAACAATTTGAATAATTTGAACCAAAATAACTTCACAAAATCCAAGCAAACACCACAGAAATGCAGCACCCAGGCGATTACCATAATTAACTCGATTCGACTCCTAAAATTACCCAAAACCAAACAGAAACAGCTCTAACACTTCTGATTTCTAGAACTGAGCTGAAAATTGCAACTTAACCTCAAAAGCCTAAATGTAAACTAAGAAATTTTAATAGAACAATTTTTTTTTTTGGATTTTTGAAAGTTTTCTGTTGTTTTTGGATTTTGAATATTTGAATTTCAAATACAGATCTGGAGATTAGAGAGAGTTTGGAGGGGAGTTTTTGTTTTTGAAGGCTGAAAAACCCCCAACTCAAGGCATGCCAATGCCATTTTATAGGCAGCAAGAGGCAGCCTTCAGATTCTATGTTTGCACTCTAGTCCTTCTGTTATTTTAGCTTTACTCCTCTATTTATTAACTTGTTAGCCAAGTAACCCTACTAACTTCCCTAAAATTACAACTAAGTCCTTATTCTAGAATGTTCTAGGGCTTTTATTTCAATTCTTAACAGATTTCAAACCCTTTAAAATACCCTAATTGCCCTTATCTTATTTCTAGAATTACTAACCTACCCCAACCCTAATTGAATCATAGTTAAGCAATCCTTGCAATTTCATTCAACTAAGACTAATTTTTCATTCGAATCCTAACCCTGAACTAACTACTGAACTTTAATTCACATGATCAATAATCAAAAACTCCTAACCAATTGACCATCATAATATCAGTACTACTCCAAACTTAAACTAACCAAACTAATCAGCAAACTTAAGCACGTAGAAACTAATCGACCTTTAAGCCTAATCAGATACACAAATTTAGAACAAAATCATGTTATTGAAGAATAAAACACATCATTGGTTGAAAATGTAAAAGAACATCCTAATTAATTACTTCGAGCTTATAACAAAACTAAAAGAACTATTCAGCTAATCATGAAGAAATACTAAATCACAAAAAGAAAAAATAAAAGTATACTGAGTGAAGTTTCTAACACAAATAGCATGAAAAACAAAAGCAAACTGTGAATCCTAATAAAATAAATAAGAGAGAGACTCTTACTGAAGTAGTTAACACCTAATGTTTGACCTTGAGTTTTGATGACTTGAAACACTGGCTCTTGAGCTCGGATCCAAGATTTGGGAATTCTGGAGAGCTTCGACCACCATTGGTGGTGGCTTGGTCACGAGGAAGGCGAGGGGGTCGTGTGGTATGAATCTGGCATGATTTGGAGCACTTAGGGTTTTGGTCGAAAAAACTCAAATCAAGATTCGAGCAGTTTGCGACCATATTCGAGGGGTGGGGCCTTGGGAGTTCGATAGAGGATAAAGAGGCGGTCTTATGGTGTAATTTTGGTAGTGAACGGAAAGGGTTATGTGGTGGGCGCAAAATTTAAAACTAAAATCCGACAAGTTCGGCATTGATTCGAGGGAAGTTGAGGGTATGGTTGGAAAGAGGGGAACGAGGGGAGTCATTAATGTAATTTTGGTGGTTGTTGGTATAGTTGCCGTCATCGCCGCCGGCGAGTTTCACCGGAGGATATGGGGCGGTAGAGATTAGGGTTTGGGAGTCCATGGGGTGAGGAGGAGA
>MU694232.1:0-19794 GCA_026770625.1 Nicotiana glauca | reverse complement strand
GTCGTTTGACGTGTTTCGGACTATAAGTTCCAAGTTTGAAAGTTTATGAAGTTTAGAAGAAAAATCATGAGTTTTGAGGCTTGATTCAATGATTTTGATGTTATTTTGGTGGTTTGATCACTCGAGTAAGTTCGTAGGGTGTTATTGAGTTAGTGTGTGTGTTTGGTTAGGAGCCCCGAGGGCTCGGGAGTGAATTGGAGGTGGTTCGGGGTATTTTTACACTTAGGAAAGGATCAGATTTTTGCTGCATTTTTACACATACAATTTGTTTTTCGCGAACGCGGCCACAGGCTCGCGTTCGCAGTGCTTTGAAGTTCCCCTCCTTCGCGTTCGCGTCATCCCTATCGCGATCGCGTAAGCCAAGTTCAAGGCCCCCAGAGGTTCCTTCTTCGCGTTCGCATCCTTCATCTCGCGAACACGTAAGTTAACCAGTCTACTCAATGCATTCGCGTGGGTCTCCCCACGTTCGCGTAGTTACAAACCCCCATTCACCGCGTTCGCGATTCCCCTATCGCGTTCGCGTATAACAGTCCTTGGAGCCCCAACATTTTCTTCTACGCGTTCCCGTTCCCTTTCACGTGTTCGCAATGTATTGCCCAGTTTACCCTTCGCGAACGCGGTCCCTTTCCCACGAACGCGAAGGGCAATTTTGCCCAGTGAATTTTTAAGTCAAAAACAGAACCAGTGACGGGAAAAACATAACCCTTCACGAGCTCTTCCTTCTCCAAAGTCTTAGGGCGAATTTTAGAGCACTTCTTCATCAAAACTTCTTGGGTAAGCATTATTTAACTTGTTTTCT
This sequence comes from Nicotiana glauca, assembly GCA_026770625.1. Taxonomy (NCBI): domain Eukaryota; kingdom Viridiplantae; phylum Streptophyta; class Magnoliopsida; order Solanales; family Solanaceae; genus Nicotiana; species Nicotiana glauca. The sequence continues at coordinate 18,995 of MU694232.1, read as the reverse complement.
TCAATTTCCTTCATTAACTACTGAAATCCTAGCCCTAAATCATGAAATCAAAGTAGAAATTATGGTTTTTGGATAGAGTTAGGGTTTTAAGAATTTTGGGTGATTCAATCTCAATTTGGGGTCGAATCAAATTATATATTTGGACTCGTGGGGTTATGGGTGATTGGGTTTTGGTCCGAGCCTCGAGTTTTGACCACGTGGGCCCTGGGGCATTTTGGGAATTTTTGAGTAAAACTTGGGAAATTCATTTTCATGCATTCAAGTTGATTCAACTAGCATTTGTTGATACATTCAAGTAATTTGTGACTAGATTCGAGCAGTTTTGTGGTAAATTCGAGGGGTAAAGCTATACTAGAGGCTTGAGTGGATTTTTGGAGCAATTGAGGTAAGTGTTTGGTCTAACTTTGGCTTGAGGGAATAGGAGTAGAGTCTTATTTGCTAATTGCTATTTGTCGAGTACGGTGTATAGGCATGGTGACGAGTATCTATACACTGGTGTCGAGCATGACCGTGAGTCCTGAATTGCTAAATTATCGAATTCTTAATTGTTGTTTATGAGGATTTGGTTGGAAATATTTAAACACTGAGCCAGTAATTGTTGAGACTGAGCATTGATTTAAATATGCTAAGTAGAAATTGAATAAGTTTTGTTATAGCTGGATCTCCCTTGCCGGGATAGTTTATTATATTATCTTGTTCCCTTGCCGGGATTATTTTGTGTATTGTGTTGAAAGAAATAGGATCGTGTGGCATGCCGACCACTTATATATTATGAAATGGGATCGTGTGGTACGCCTACCACATGATATTATAAAATGGGAGCGAGTGGTACGCCTACCACGTGATATTATAAAATGAGATCAAGTGGTACGCCTACCATGTGATATTATGAAATGGGAGCGAGTGGTACTCCTACCACGTGATATTATGAAATGGGATCGAGTGATACGCCTACCACGTAATATAGAAATGGGATCGAGTTGCACGCCTGCAACGAGAGGAGATTGAAACAAGTGAAAGTAGTTTGTTTTCCCTTATTCTGTGTTAGAAGAAATCAGATATAGTGTCCTTGTTATTCTTGATATTCCGTTTTATCTGCTACCCCTTAAGCATGTTCCCCTCCCAGTATTAATTGTTTACTTTCCGCTATTACTTTTTTGCACTTGTATATATATCTGCACAGGTTTATTCGGTAGTCTGGTCTAGCCTCGTCACTACTTCGCCTGGATTAGGCCAGGCACTTACCAGCATATGGAGTCGGTTGTGCTGATGCTACACTCTGTGCATCTTTTTGCACAGATTCAGGAGCAGCTTTTGGGCCAAAGAAGTAGCATACTGAGCGGGAGCTGACTTCAGTCCAGGGACTTACGAGGTAGCCTAGCTGGCGTTCGTAGGCCGAAGTCCCTTTCCATATTTCCTGTTTGTTTTCATTGTACCGAGGCAGACACTATGTATTTTCTATTCATACTTGTTTGTATCACTCTTTAGTGGTTCGTGAGATAGCGACTCCAGTCTTGGGTAGTGAATATTAGACTTCTGCATTTTGGATTTTCAGTTATCCATGTTTTAAAAGACTTTCGCATTTATTTAAAGGCTCGTTATTTTATTATTGTTATTAATGTTGTGTGGTTATCCAAAAGTTCAAATGTTTGGCTTGCCTAGCTCCAACAGTAGGCGCCATCACGACTCCCGACGGTGGAAAATTCGGGTCGTGACATTCATGTTCTTATATATATGTAGCATGTTAGAGTATATTTTAGTGTATTCGTCCCTTGTATTACAAAAGTGTTAACAGATTACATTTATATTATTTAGATAGTAAATACAAAAGTGATTTTTACTTTTGACCAATGTTGACCTGAAAAGAGACAAACTTTAGTCGCTAATTATCCAGAAATTATATTTAGCGACCAAAGTTGATCGTCAATTATCCAGAAATAAAATTAGCGGTCAAAGTTGGTCGCTAAATTTAAATCAAATTTATTCATATTTTATATAACATTTAAAATAATAATATAATTGTTAAACGTTAGAATTTGGTCCCAGATTAGCGACCAAAATTGGTCTCTATCTGTTTCCCCTTTCGTAAGCGACCAACTTTGGTTGCTAACTATGAATTATATTTATTTATATTTTATAATTTTTTTAAATAATAATATAATTATTAAAATTTTATAACCTGGTCCCATATTTGCGACCAAAGTTGGTCTCTATCTGCTTCCCCTTTCGTGAACGACTAATTTTAGTCGCTAATTTTAAATTATATTTATTTATATTCTATAATTTTTTTAAATAATAATATAATTATTAAAATTTTATAAGTGGGTCTCCCTTTAGCAACCAAAGTTGGTCGCTAATTTCAGTATTTCTTTGACCAAGCAAGTCTGACCAGTCCGGTCAATATTTTGACTAAATTATCGACCAAAAAGCGACCAACCTTGGTCGCTAATGTATTTAGAATAATTATTTAATTATTTTCTCCAATTTAGCGACCAACTTTGGCCGCTTTTCTTGACAGATCAATTTTTGTTGTCAATTTTGGTCGTTTTTTTCGGATTTCTAGTAGTGTAATGATTGTTGTTGTGATGGCGGTGGTGGTGATAGTGGTGCTGCTGCTGAAGATTTTTGAGACCTATCAACCATACTTATGCATAGAATAAGCCTAGTGTCATTGCTAGCAATATCAAGAATATTGCATTTACATGTTGATCATTCACGATAAAAGGAGCTACTTTTACCTTACTAGGAAGAAAATCTTATAACTACTTGAAATAATACTGGATTAATATTTTACCTAACCATATTTAATTACGTTCTCCGCCAACTCGTCAAAGGATCCACTACGAGGCGCAAGAACAACAAATATCGACGTAGATTATTATTTTCAGTATTTTATAGTTTTCACTCACCCACCCATATAATTACCACCTACTACGATATTGTCCCTTATATTTGGTAGATAGAATAAACCAAATAAATCAGAAATGATAGCAATAGGGATGGAGGAAGCATGGGGAATTGAGAGTTGCTAGCTATGGAGAAAAATCTATCCTCAATCAATAGGGTAGTTTTTCCGAAAGCACAGCTAGGGTACACCGGAAGCGAGGAATTTATGTAGGAAATTGATTTGTTTTTTATTTTTATTTTTGGCAAATATATTTGTATGTATTTTGGGCCAAATTATATTTTCTAAGACTTCAGTGGTGTCAGCATACATCTTTCACTTTGTTAATCCTAGTTCTCCCTAACCTTAAAAATGGATTACTTTATAGAATTCTATTTGGAGTAAATGTCTATCTTATGGAGTGAATGTATATCTTGTGGAGAGAAAATGGATTACTTTTTTCTATCTTGTGGAGAGTTTTACTTTGTGACTAAGTCATTTTTCCCCTATAAATAGAGGGGTCTTACCCCATTATAAATCATCCCAAAATTCAATAAGAATTTTCTCTTTCTATTTCTTTGTAATATTGTTCTTCTACTTTTATTGTTTCATCACATGTTATCAGCACGAGACTCTACCGTCTCAAGAAACTCTTTGAGAAGACTAAAGTATAAATTTTCTCCTCTTTTTAATTATGATTGCCATTATGAAAAGAAAGTTCGTTGCCCTTGAAATTTCGGGCAAGAACTATATGACATGGGTGTTGGATGCTGAAATCCATTTAGATGCAATAGATCTTGGAGACGCCATTAAAGACAGAAATAAAGCATCCACCCAAGACTGTGCTAAGGCCTTGATTTTCTTGCGTCATCACCTTGATGAAGGGTTGAAAATAGAATATCTCACAGTCAAAGATCCACTTGTTTTGTGGAATGGCTTAAAGGAAAGATATGTCAACTTAATGTTGGTCACTCTTCTACAAGCACAATATGATTGGGCTCATCTGAGGCTCCAAGACTTTAAGACTGTTTCTAAATATAATTCTGCAATGTTCAGAATTACTTCTAAATTGAAACTCTATGAAGATACTATCACTGATTATGATATGCTTGAAAAAATATTTACAACATTTCATATCTCCAATATGGTCCTGCAACAGCAATACAGAGAGAAAGGTTTCAAAATGTATTCTGAGTTGATTTCTCTTCTCCTTGTAGCTGAACGAAACAACGATTTGCTCATGAGAAATTACGAAAATCGACCCACTGTGTCTACACCATTACTTGAAGTTGATGAGGTGTATTCCCACTATGCTAAGCGTGAAAAAGGCCGTGACTTTATTCGTGATCATGGTCGTGGTCGTGGTCGTGGTCGTGGCCGTAGACAAGGAAGAAATTTTCCTGGTGTTAATCATCCCCAAAGAGAAATAACCACCAAAAGTGGAAAGGGAAAGATGAGAAGCCAAAAGCAAATGGTTCAGAAACTTAATGTTATCGTTGCGGTGGAAAAGGGCATTGGACAAATATTTGTCGTGTACCAAGATATTTGGTTGAGCTGTATCAAACATCTCTAAAGAATAAAGGCCCTAAGCCAATTTTGTCTCTGACAATGATTTTGACATCACCCACTTGGATATGGCAGACTTCTTTGAGCGCCCTGATGGAAAAATAGACCATTTGATCGGTGATGGATCCGTGGTTAAAGATGATTGAGTAGTTTAATTTTTATTTTTCGGCTATTCTTAGTAGCTAGTGAATAAACATCATGTAACCATAATTCTTTAAATGAGTAGTAGTCATTAGTATTATTTATTTTATAAAATAGTATTAGTTTTTCTCACATGTTTCTACTTATATTAAGAAGACCAAAATCCCTTATCATGTGCTCAATAATATACTCTAGTACATTTATGTAATGTTATAATTAACGTATCAATGTTGTATTGGATATTACTATATAAGTATTGCGTGTATACATATAATGTTATTGTTATTGTACGTATGTCGTAATGTGTGCAATAATATGTGCAAAGCAAAAATCATTGTAATATGATGCAATTGATCAATATATTTTATGTTTTCACACACAGTTGCACATTTCATATGTGTCTTATCATTATATATCACATTATAAATTATTTATTTACTTACAATTATGCACTTCACAGTTCTCAAGTATTTACAAGTAATTTATTTTGATTGAGCACCAATTTAAATATGACACAATGTACATTTTACGTGACATGTCACATTGCAGTAAATATCTCTAACTATATGGTCACTACGCATAATTACTATTCATATATTGAATCATAGACTTAACTTTGTTTTATTTTTTTTCTCTATAAATACTAGTAATATTTATTTGTATATTTCTTTTGTATGTCGAATAATAGGAAGCAAATATGGAAATCTCACAAAGCAAACTTGGATCAAAGTTCAATTATAAAAATATTTGTTTGATTGATTCATGTACGACACATACAATATTCAAAGAGAAGAAATATTTCTCTCATTTAAATATGTGTAAGGCAAATGTTACTACAATTTCTGGTAGTAGTAAATTAATTGAAGGCTCTGGAAGAGCTACTATAACTCTGCCTAAAGGAACAATACTTATCGTAGAGAATGCAATGTTCTCCTCCAAGTCAAAGAGGAACTTGTTGATTTTTAAAGATATCCGTCGAAATGGATATCATATTCAGACAATAGATGAGAATAATCTTGAATATCTCATCATTACCAAGAATGTCTCTGGCCAAAAGAGGGTTATTGAAAAGTTTCCATCTTTATTTTGTGGCCTGTATTGGACAAGAATTAGTGCGATTGAGTCACATTCTATTGTAAACTAAAAGATTACTGATTCCAATACTTTTATACTTTGGCGTGATCGATTGGGACACCCTGGATCAATTATGATGAAACGAATTATAGAAAACTCAAATGGGCATTCATTACAGAATTTAAAGATTCTTTTAAATAATAAATTTTATTGCACTTCTTGTTATCAAGGCAAGTTAATTATTAGACCATCATCAACAAAGGTTGAAATTGAGTCCCCTGCCTTTTTGGAATATCTACAAGGGGACATTTGTGGACCTATTCATCCACCTAGTGTGTCATTTAGATATTTTATGATCCTAATAGACGCATCTTCTAGATAGTCCCATGTGTGCCTATAGTCATCTCGCAACCTCGCATTTGTAAAATTAGTGGCATAAATAATTCGATTACGGACACAATTTCCCGATAATCCAATTAAGTCTATTAGACTTGATAATGCTGCTGAGTTTTCATCCCAAGCATTTAATGATTGTTGCTTATCAATTGGGATAAAAGTGGAACATCTTGTAGCTCATGTTCACACTCAAAATGGTCTTGCAGAGTCGTTAATTAAAAGTCTACAATTGATAGCAAGACCATTACTCATGAAAACGAGGCTGCCCACTTCTATTTGGGGTCATGCCAATTTGCATGCAGCAATTCTAGTTCGCCTCAGACCGACAAATTATCATAAATATTCCCCGTTGCAATTATTTTTGGGTCATGAACCTAATATATCTCATTTAAGAATTTTTGGATGCGCGGTATATGTGCCTGTAGCACCACCATATCACACTAAAATGGGTACATAAAAAAGGTTAGGAATATATGTTGGGTTTGAATTGCCCTTCATTATTCGCTACCTCAAAACATTGATGGGAGTTCTAAAGTTGCATATGGGGTTAGGAACTGAGTTTCATTAGAAGATGTCAAGACTTGTGGTATTCTATGTTAATTATGGTAATCTATGTATCCGCATCAGGAAAGTAAATGAAACAGAGTAGATTCACAGAGAGTTCTTCTGGGTAAGGTATTCTGGGATGTGGTGTTTTTGGAAACATTTGAGAGAGTAGTCAGCGGGTTGTGGCTCCTAACAGTGTAGTCTTATGCTTGGGTCTTGTGCGGTAATCCTGGATTGAGGAATTGAGGTACTACAGCAAGGGGAATATCAAGTTGAAGACGAATCAGAAAAAATTTAAATAAATGGAGTAGCTTGATAACTGACCGGATCGGCATGGTAAGGGTATGATTAATTCTTGGTGTGTATTCGAGGTAATGAGTTAGCACATGTAATTTTGCAGCAATGCTCTTGGGTTTTGACGACTTGCTTAGCGTGATTTGGTTAGAAGGATTCAGTTATGGCAGTTTAGTTTGTGCAAATGAAATTGGGAGAGTTCCTGTTGATTGCTGCCGTGGTTTGAAGATGAGTATATTTTCTATGGGTATGCGAAGCATGGAGTGTGTAATAATTTTTCTTCTAAATGGGATCAATGAAAGTTCTTGACTAGTTGAGTGCGTCGATATCTACGGCGCGGAAGGGAGATAAAAGTTCGCATGTTACCCTTGGAGGGTATGGTATATGCGGTGTGTTGTAGAGGACCGAGACTGGCGTGTGCGAGGTTTCAATTCAGTTCCGAAAAGAAGTTCATAAAATTCCTAGGCAACGGGTAACCTTAGGTAACCAAGGAGATGGTACTGCTAATTGGAAGTGATTTGACGAGGGTATATGTTTCAGAAAAAGGGCAATGTGACTAAGTTGATGGTACGTCGGTAGTATTGCTGCACTTTCTTGCTAGATCGACTGCTGATATCTGAGTGTGTTCGATGGCTCAGGAGAATTTTAGAATATCTTCAAAGAACGATTGAGTACTCGAGGTGCATCGAACTATGTTCTAGCAGAATGGTTGTGTTCCAAAGACCAGCGGACGGCTGGCAAGGATTGCTTTTATTAATTGGATCTTTGTGATGGATGTCAGTAAAGAGGTTACTACCATTGATTCAGTTCCGGTATTGAAGAACTTTTTCGGATGCGTTCCTTATGGTCGGGCATTTCGTCGGGCGAGATTGTGGATTTCGGTATTGATTTGGTGTCGGGCACCGTATCATATGGCTCCAGCATGAGTTATAGTAGTGGAAGGAGCAGCTTCAGGCTTCTTGGTAATGAGTTTGTTGGTAAGCTTATTGGATACGTATTTAGCTTGAGTTGGCTTGGTCGGCCCTGAATTATATTGATGGAGGATAGGTTGATTCGATCGTTATTGAACCTGCTAGTGATCTGGGGAGATCTATGAGTTTCTTTTTCTGTACTATGAGGCGTTATGATTTTTGGATTGTGCTTGAGTTTTGTATCTTATAACGCTATATGTAGATATTGTTATGCACTCAGTATGCTTACGACCGATACTCGGTATTTTATTATAATGAGCAAATTTGGCTCGATGTGCATCTCCCTATGTGAGATATTTGTGTGGATCGGGTGGCACGCCTCCACAGGTATGTTGTCTGGGTCGGGTTACACGCCGCAACAGTTTGATGATGGGAATAGTTTTCCATATGTTGTCTTGTATGCCTTGTTTCCTGGTTCCAAGGAAAGTCTGTATTGGGTGTTGCTCGGCGAATGGCGCCTCGGTTGTGTCCTTTCAGGATCGTATGATGTATATTACTTGCTTCACCATGGGTATAATGATTTGTTTGGGTTCTAGATATCAATCGTGCGTGGTTGTCAATTTTGAGTATAGCGACTTGAGGTGCTTCATGTGTAATAATATTTGGATAAGATCGTGCATTGTAGCGAGGCTACGTGGAGATTAGGCCCTTCGGGGTAGATTCAGGTATTCTATTTCTATGATGTGGGACGGGGTCCCAGCCTTGTGTTTTTATGGTACTGAGAAGTCTGAGTTACAGTTCTGTTGTTTGAGCCATTTGTCATAATTTGAGTATGTTCAGACCGCCCTTCATTAGTGTGTGGATTGTGCCAGTTGTGGCTTAGGCCTGTGTTGAGGCGTCATATCACCAGAGTGGTGTGTTGAATTCGAGGTGATCGTTGGAGTCATTAATGAATGCGAACAGATGTGATTACAGCTGATTAGAGAGTTTATATCGAGGTTTGGCCCGGAAATCGATTGTGGCATTTGTCAACAGGGAAGTGGCTTTATGTATGGGTGACCTAAGGAATGGTTACTGTTTATCGCGTATTCTATTTATCGTTAGCAGTATATGAAAGTGTTGGAATAAGACTTTAGCCAATAAGAGGTTTTCTATCGGTGTCTGGTTATTGTAGGTAGCTGCTGTGAATAGTGACTATCGTTTCGAGTGCTTGGATTATGTGGTATATCGTATGATTTCATTGAGGTTACAAGTATGGGTTATTACAGCTGGTTCGGGACTGTTCAAAGTATAGGTGTGAGGTTTTGATAGTATTGATGGTTTTAGAAGTAAAAAGGGTAGTTCTGTGAATTATGGGCTAGACTGGATTGGGTAATTTCAGCTATGTTGTGTTGTAGGGCCTATAAGAGATAGGGTGACGTGGGATCACCCCGGGTATATGCTTGGTAAGGTTATTCAGCTATTGGTTGGCTTCTAGGCAACTCTGGGTACGCTCGAGGACGAGCGTTGGTTTAAGTTGGGGAGGATGTGACGACCCGACCCATCGTCTCATGTGTTTCCGTCCCGTTTTCCCCGTTTATTGCCCCTTCATGATTTATTATATGTGTTGGGAGAGTTTGAGTTGACTCGGATTGGATTTGGTAGGAAATGGGGCAATTAGTCTCTTTAAGGAAAGCTTGGTTTGGAAAAGTCAACCGGATGTTGACTTATGAGTTAGAGGGCTCGAATGGGATTTCCGGTAATTTGGTTAGTTTCAGGAAGTGATTTGTGACTTAGGAGTGCGATCGGAATTGATTTTGGAGGCCCGGTGTAGAATTAGGCTTGAATTGGCAAAGTTAGTATTTTGGCGAATTCCGGTTGATGGGTGAGAATTTGATCCGAGGATCGGAATGGAATTCCGAGAGTTGCTGTAGTTTCATTAGGTGATTTTGGATGTGTGTGGAAATTTTCAGGTCATTCGGACATCGTTTTATTGGGTTTTTGATCGAAAGTGCATTTTGGAAGTTCTTGAAGAACTTAGGCTTTGATTTGGTGAAATTTGATGATTTTGATGTTAACGGTAGTGTTTTAATTGTTCGAACAAGTTTGAATAAGGTAAAAGATCATGTTTGTGCTTTTGGTTGAGGTCCCGGGGGCCTCGGGGTAAATTCGGGTGGTTAAACGGAGAGTTTTGAAGTTTGTTGCATATTTAAGGTTGCAGGTTCTGGTATTTTCGCACCTGCGGTTTTGGGACCGCAGGTGCGGTCTCGCAGAAGCGGTCGATGGGAGCGCAGAAGCGGAAATGGTGCTCAGGGCAGGTTCCGTAGAAGCGGAATCCTGGCCGCTGAAGCGGGTCCGCATGAGTGGATATTTTGCCACAGAAGCGGTCTTGGACCTTTTAAGTTGAACCGCAGAAGTGGGGGATTATGCGCAAAAGCGATAACCGTGGGTGCGGTGTTCGAACCGCAGAAGCGGAAATCTGAGCAGAATAATAAGTTAAGTCTCTTCGCGAATTTTGAAGGAGAAAACATTTTGGACTTCGGACTAAGGCGATTTTTGGGCGATTTTGAAGAGGGTTTCGAGAATCTTCATCAGGTATGGATTCTTGGTCTTAGATTATGTTGTTATGGTGTAAAAACATGGATTAAAACTGAAAATCGAAGGGAATTAAGGCTAAAAATGGAGGTTAGGGCTTGAAACTTGAAAGAGTTTAAACTAGTGATTTGAGGGGCCAAATGGACTCCAATTTTTGTGAATTTGGTATGTATGAACTCGTGGCGAGATAAGGAAGCCGGTGATGTTAATTTTATAATTTTTTGTGACGTGGGCCCGGGGCTCGGGTTTTGCCAACTTCGTGTTTTTGGGTGTTTTTCGAGTTCTTTCGATTGGGTTATATTCCCTTAGCCTATTGTAATGTATTCGTTGTGGTTTTGGCCAGATTCGACGCGCGAGGAGGTCGATACGAATGGAAAAGGCGTCGCGGGCTAGAGATTTCACCGGTTCGAGGTGAGTAACGATTGTAAATGATATCCTGAGGGTTTGAAACCCCGAATTTGCACATCATAGTGCTGTATTAAGGTGAGGCTGTATTGAGGTGACTTGCACGCCGGATATGAGTGTGGGGTAGAGCACCGTTGAGGATTGTGACTAAGTCCATCCCAGTTGTTGATTTTACCACGTATTTGACTGGAATTTATTTGTTATCACTGTTGTTTGGGCTGATTGCCGTACTTGGGCTCCGTACCAACTATTTGAACCCTTCGGGGATTATTTTCACTGTCTTCCTCACTGTTTTGACTTATCACTTGAACTCAGTCATACTATTTCTCCACTACTTTACAACTCAGCCACTTTCACTCATATTGAGTCTTAAATGATAATTTGGGATGAGGACTACTGTTTTACTAGTGCCCGAGGGGCTTGTGATGATATTCTGACTGAGTGCGGCTGAGGGCCGGATGGGAAGATACATGGAGGGATGTGAGGCCTAGGGCATGGATGTGAGCATTATATATGGATCGGATTGCACGCCGCATTAGTATATTATATGGATCGGACTGCACGCTGTAATAGTATATTATATGGATCGGACTGCACGCCGCAGTAGTATATTATATGGATCGGACTACACGACGCAATATGTATATATTGGATCGGACTACACGCCGCAGTGATATATAGCGCTTGGGCTGTAGGAGCCCCTCCGAAGTCTGCACACCCACAGTGAGCGTGGGTACCCATATAGATCAGGTTGCATGCCGCAGCGAGCTATGGATCGGGCTGCACGCCGCAGCGATATGTGGATCGGGCTGCGCGTCGCAGCGGTTGTTATGTGATACTGTTTCTGAGAGTGATTTGAGAGAGAGAGCACGAGGAGCCGAGGGTGTTGTGGAGAGTGAGCCCGAGGGGCTGGCTTAGTTTGAGATATTGCCCGAGGGGCGAGCTTTTATGTGCTCATTCTGCATACTTCTTGCCTTTTTACCTGTTATTCTGTGGTAGTTGTGCCCGAGGGGCGAATTTCCTGTGCTAATCAGCACTAACTATTTTGAAATCATTTTCATAATTATTGAAAAAACCATTTTCGAAAGAGATTAGAACTGAGCCAAAACATTTCTAAAGATTTCACTGATTTCACTATTTTCTCAAAAATCGTACCCGGCTTCTGTATAGAATGTCGGTTGCTTCACGTGGTTTCTGGCTGCTCAGTTATTATTTACTTTTATTACTCACTGAGTTGGAGTACTCACTTTACTCCCTACACCTCGCGTGCAGTTGCAGGTACTGTTCACCCGGCAGCAGGTTATTAGCTGATTGAAGGTATACTATTGTAGCTGAGCAAGGTGACCGCCGGTGTTCACGGCACCGGACCTTGTCCTTTGATTCCAGAATTTTACTTTGTACATTATTTTTTTGGCCGGTAGTCGTGTTCAGTCTTCTTTAGATGCTCGTGACTTGTGACACCCCGATTTGGGCTGCGTTTGGGTTTTGCTTCTGCTAATTATTAATAATATATCGTATTTGGACTGCTTATTTATGTTAATTATTGTTGAAAAGGCTGTTTAAGAATGGTTGGTTGGCCTTGTCTTCACGAGAGGCGCCATCACGACCGGAGCGGAGTTTGGGTCGTGACACTAATGGTGTTAAGCCTGTTGGCTATAAATGGGTCTTTGTATGTAAGAGGAATGAGAAAAATGAGGTACAAAGATATAAGGCATGCCTTGTTGCACAAGGATTTTTACAAAGGCCTGGTGTCGATTATGAAGAGACATATTCACCCGTTACAGATACTATAACGTTCTGTTATCTCATTAGTTTTGCTTTACATGAAAATCTTAACATGCATTTGATGGATGTGGTTACCACCTACCTTTATGGCTCACTTAATAATGAGATATACATGAAAATTCCTGATAGATTTAAAATGCCAAATGCATATAATTCAAAGTCCCATGAAATGTTTTCAATCGAATTGCAAAGATCTTTGTATGGTCTAAAGCAATCAGGACGAATGTGGTATAATCATCTTAGTGAGTATTTAGTAAATGAAGGCTATATAAATGATGCCATTTTCCCATGTGTTTTTATAAAGAAAACAACATTGGAATTTATTATACTTGACGTATATGTTGATGACAAAAACCTTATTGGAACTCCTATAGAACTCCAAAAGGCAATTGATTATTTAAAGAAGGAATTCGAGATGAAAGATCTCGGAAAGACAAAATTATGTCTTGGTTTGCAAATTGAACATTTGGCAAACGGAACTTTTGTTCATCAATCTGACTACATAGAAAAGGTATTGAAACAGTTTTACATGGATGTAGCACATCTATTAAGTACTCTGATGGTTGTTGTTGCGTCCCCTTTTTTCTAAGGCGGAATCGGGTTTATGACATTTGGGAGGATAACTCGTTCCCTTTTGGGAATTGAGTTTTGGAGTTTGAAGAGTCGTCACCTAATGATTAAGTGCATTAAGACACTAAGAAGGGTTTGAGTTTGAAGAACCAGTGTTTGGGTAAGGGCTAGAAATTATCTCGAGGGGAAGGTGTTAGGCACCCCTCAAGATCCACTAGTGTAGTTTCTGGCCATGTGTCATAACCCCAACCCGGACATGATGGCGCCCAGCACACTACTAGGCAAGCCCGACCATTTCTAATATTTAACCCAATTGATAACCAGGGTTAGATAACTAAAACAGGAAATCACCAAAACCATTTAAGTCAAAGGTCAGGAAAATACTGATAAAAGTGCGGAAGTTTAACAAAATACAAAATATAGCCCAACCATGGACCTGGTGTCACGAACATGAGCCTCTAAATACAGAGTTTCACTCTACTACAAATTTTATTTAAAATCTGATAATGCGGAAACAAAAGATAGGGATAGAGGGGAGGAATCTAAGGCTGCGGACGCAGTGCAGCTACCTCGATGCTCCCGAAGAACTAACTCTGCTCGTCCAAGACTGGATCTACTCTGCCTGAGAAGAACCTGGATCTGCACGCAAGGTGCAGGGAGTAAAGTGAGTACTCCGACTCAGTGAGTAATAAACATAAATACAGTCTGAAAGTAACAAAATGCAGTAAATGCACAAGGTAACCTATATCTAATAGTCCGGACCAGTATCAGTGTAAACATGAACAACAATAATACAGTTAAGGAAATAATGCATGATAAGATGCAACACATACGCCGGTACACTCTAGTACCTGCTGCGGCGTGCAGCCCGCTCCACATATTTAACATCGACGGCGCTCACTGGGGGTGTGTACAGACTCCGGAGGGGCTCCTACATCCCAAGCGCAATATCAGCCATCTCGCAGCATCAAATAGGCTCTCGGTCTCAATATACATATATCATCGCTGCAGCGTGCAGCCCGATCCATATCAAGGATAAACATCCTCGCTATCGGGACCTCGACCCATCTCAGTCAAATAAGTTCACAGCCACTTGGGCATGACATACTATAGGGATCTCAGCCCTCATATCCTTTTCATTCAATATTCATGATTAAAATTACAGTCCTTATTTTATTTTAACAGTTGAAAACATAACTAAGAGTATAATTTATGCAGACAAATGGGGAAAGCTGATGAAAATCCCCTAAGGATTCTACAGGTCGGCACAAGGCCCTAAACATGGCAATAAGCCCAATTCACAGTGATAAGGTATGCGTCACAATCACCAATTTAGTAGAAATAACACTCAGAATGGACCAAGTCACAATCCCCCATCAACAAACGACCCCGCACTCATCGTAGAATGCGTGTGACGCCTCAATATAGCGTTACGATGTGAAAGTCTGGGGTTTCAAACCCTCAGAGCAGCATTTACATCAATTACTCACCTCTAACCGGCCCAAGTCTAGCTCGCAATGCCCTTTCCTCGCGAAGCGACCTCCTCACGCGTCGAATCTGGCCAAAATCACAACGAATACATTACAATAGGCTAAGGGGATACAACCCAATCGAAAAGACTCTAAAAATATCAAAAATCACGAAATTTGCAAAACCCGAGCCCCGGACCCATTTCTCGAAAATCAAAAATTTTTATACCAAAAATGTTCCTTATCTCGCCACGAGTCTATACATATTAACTTCACAAGAATCGGAGTCCATTTTAGCCCTCAAATCCCTAGTTGAACTCTCTTAAGTTCCAAGCCCTAGCCTCCATTTTTAACCTTCAATTCCTTGGATTTTTCAGTGTTAATCCATGATTTTGCACCATAATAAAGTATTCTAAGTCCAAGAGTCCATACCTGATGAAAGCCCTCGAAACTCTCTTCAAAATCGCCCAAAACCTTCTTAGTCCGAAGTGGAAATGTTGTGTTCTTTCAAAAATTCGCGAAGGTTAAATTTAAAAGGGTTCTGCCCAGCCCGTTTCGCTTCTGTGACAAACTTACCGCTTCTGCGGTTACCGCTTCTGCGGCCTTCCCACCGCATATGCGGTTTTCCTTAAGTCACCCAGGACCGCTTCTGCAGTCCATAACCGCTTCTGCGGTGACCGCTTATGCGGACCTTATTCCGCTTCTGCGGAAAATGCCAAAGCCCCAAAAATCGCACCTGCGAACCCTTACCGCTTCTGCGGAACCGCTTCTGCGGTCCATTTTTGCAGAAGCGTAAATACCAAATGACAGCAACAATAGACCTGAAGCAAACTTCAAAAGCTCTCGTTTAACCACTCGAATTCACCCCGAGGCCCCCGGGACCTCAACCAAAAACACAGATGTGACCCAATACCTTAATCAAACTTGCTCGAACCGTCAAAACACTATAGTTAACATCAAAACCATCAAATTTCCTCAAATCAAAGCCTAAGTTCAAGCAAAGCTTCCGAAACTCGCATTCTATCAAAAACCCAACCAAACGACATCTGAATGACCTGAAATTTTGCACACATATCCAAATTCACCTAACAAAGCTACAACAACTCTCGGAATTCCATTCCGACCCTCGGATCAAAATCTCACCTACCAACCGGAATTTGCCAAAATACTAACTTCGCCAATTCAAGCCTAATTCTACACCGGACCTCCAAAATCACTTCCGATCACACTCCTAAGTCACAAATCTTCCCCCGAAGCTAACCAAATCACTGGAATTCACATCCGAGCACTCTAACTAAATAGTCAACTCCCGGTTGACTTTTCTAAAACAAGCTTTCCCTTAAGAGACTAAGTGTCTCATTTCCATCTAAAACCAATCCAATTCAACTCGATCACCTCAAATTACCGATGATGAAACATAGAGAAACATAATATGGGGGAAACGGGGCGGTAACTCACGTGACGACGAGTCGGGTCGTCACACCATATTATAATTGTGACTTCACATAATCAAGTAAGCAATTACGGGCTCAAATAGGAGAGATTCGCATACAACATTGCAAATAAGTTGAAACTTGAGGAAAGGTAAAGACGACATAAATTTTATGAAAGATTTAAACAATTCTAAAAGAAATAGACGAAAGTAAGTAAAAGGGAGGGGGCTCCTAGGTTTATGATTAATATGGATCATGTCAATGCAATACCCAGTAATCATTCATCAGAAGAGGGGCTACATGAGATATTAGCGCGTCGGTCATCATATCCATATCTACCCTTCCCACCCCGTTAAGGTATTAAAGCGCAGAATAGTATCGTTACTTATTTCATGCTATTACCTATCCTAATCCTATCAGTCCCGGAGGCATTGAGACTACTAATCCTAAGGGGGAGGGAGTTGGGGGCTTTTTAGAGTTTTAAAAGGATAAAAGGCTAGGCGACAAACAAAACAAATAGCAGTCAGGGGAAAACAAATAGAAGTTAAGGCTCACACGGGCCTCCTCACTTAAAAGAGCAAATATAGCATGACTTCAAATACTGGTTTTGGTCTGAATTAAATTAAAGCATAGGATAGGCTGATTCATCACATATTTCTCAGATGAGGAGTCCGAATTAGCCTTGTCTGGATGTAGTTATCATAAACTGACACAGTTAACTAACTACCTAATAATTTGCCTAAGTGAGACCTATAGGCATGACATCTAATGGAGCATACTGATTTTAAGGAAAAAGGTTGCTAGTTATAAAAACAAAGATCTGCAGACTTTAAATGAACTTATGACTGATTTTAGACTCGTAGACGAAACAGACGAAGTTGGTTCAGTTGATTATTCCTATAGGCATGGTTTCTAAGCATAATTGGTTTTAAACGATTACATAAATGCAAGAGTCCTATAGGCATGGTATCTAGAATGAAGTTGATTATTATTAAACCTATGATTGTTTGCCTAATGATATGTATATGCAGAAGTGTAGAGAACCTAAGATCATGATTTCTATATGCAGAAGATATAGGCATGATTTCATAAATGCAGAACTTATAGGCATGATTTCTAAGATGCAGAAATGCAGAAGTGCGGAAAAACTTATAGGCATGAGTTCTAAAATGCAGAAATGTAGAAAACTTATAGGCATGAGTTCTAAAATGTAGAATACAGAAATTATAAATAACCTATAGGCAAGTTTTCTACCCTTTGCATGCATTCATCCCTATCCCTTTCCATTAGCCATCCCCAATAGTTATTATAAATTATTACAGACCCGAATGAATCAGAAAAGAAAAGTAAAAATTACATCAGAAGCTCTAGCTACATCCAAACAGCCTAATTCAGGCTCAAAGTCCAACAATATGAAATAAACCAACTTCCAAGATCAGATTTGTTACGACCCAATTTCCAAACCCGGTCGTGATGGCGCCTCTAGTGAAGACAAGGCTAGCCAACAGAACAACGACGCCCATTTCAATATCATTAAACATAAAGGGATAGATAAATGCAACCTAATGACAATAATAATCAATATCTACAACCCAACATAACCCGATCGGGGTGTCACAAGTCACGAGCATCTAAAGAACGCTAACACCACTACTAGGCCAATAATAATATACAAAATAAAATCTGAAATCAAAAGATGAAGTCCCGTGTCGCGAACGCTGGCGGTCACCTTGCTCAACTACAGAAGCATACCAGCAGTAATACCTTTAGTCAGCTATTAACCCGCTTCCGGGTGAACAATACCTGCAACTGCACGCGAGATGCAGGAAGTAAAGTGAGTACTCCAACTCAATGAGTAATAAGAGTAAATAATAATTGAGCGGTAAGAAAATACGTAAAGCACTCCATCATGCTATATAGGACAGTAAGACCCTTGAGAAAACAGTAATTCTATGAAAATCCTTTAGAAATTAGCTGGCTCAGTTAAAAACCTCTTTTGAAAATATCCTTTTCCCAACAGTCAAGCAATTGAATGCATAATCAGATAGTGCAAGTTCGCACATAAGTCAGCCCCTCGGGCATATCACTCCATTCCAAATAACACCAGGGTATCTGGTAACAGTGCAAGAAATAGCATGAATGTCAATGATATGAGAGTGCTGAATGTCATGCCACGTAGCACAAACAGGAACCAATGCATGAATGCAATGCACATGACCGCTGTATCGCGCAGCCCGATCCATTTGGGTACCCACGCTCACTGTGGGGGTTCAGACTCTGGAGGGGCTCCTACAGCCCAAGCACAATATCAATATCACACCGCTGCGGCGCGCAGCCCGATCCATCCTCAATCCAGAAATGCACACATAACACTGCTGCGGTGCGCAGCCCGATCCATGCTCAGTCCAGAAATGCACATAAGCCACCAGGCAATATTCAAATAACAGTTCTCAGTTCCGAACATTAAAATATATAATTTAAGTTTTAAAACCTTAGAAGTATGACTAGACATTTCAAAACAGTGTTTAACTCAGGACTGAAATCATTTAACATGCCAAGTATCATGGAAACAGTGATAATAATCCCTAAAGGATTCAATCAGTTGGCACGAGGCCCAATCACGACAATTAATCCAATTCTATGAGGATATCAACTAAGCTTTAATCAATTAGGTAGTTATTTCATTAAGCGGGACGGAACAAGTCACAATCCCCAACGGTGCTCTACCCCACGCCCGTTATCCGGTGTGCAAGCCACCTCAATACAGCACTATGATGTGCAAATCCGGGGTTTCAAACACTCAGGATATCATTTACAAGTATTAATCACCTCGAACCGATGAAATCTCTAGCTCCCGACGCCTTTTACCCTTGAACCGGCCTCCACGCGCGTCGAATCTAACCAAAATCAGAGCGAATACATCACAATATGCTAAAGGGACAATACC
>MU694231.1:44082-92133 GCA_026770625.1 Nicotiana glauca | reverse complement strand
GACTTGGGACACCATAAATCTCCCAAGTGGCGACTTTGAATCTCTTAATAAACGAATCCCGTTTCGATTGTCCTTAAGTTGGAAAAAAACTCCTTTATTACTATATCTCTTCCTGAGGTGTAGTAAAGGCCGATAAAAATTCGGAAAAAGGAGGTGTGACAGCCTGAAGAATGGATTGGCGTTTTACTTTAAGTTGTTGTTGAAGTCAAGTGCCCCCCTGAAGAACGAAAAGGCATTGTCTTTTAAACTACATTTTGAAGTTTTAAACTATAATTGAGGTCAGGTGCCCGCCTGAAGAACGGAATGGAGTTTTATTTTTTAAGTTATTGTTGAAGTCAGGTGCCCGCCTGAAGAACGGAATGGCGTTGTTTTAAGTTTTAATTAAAGTTTTAAATTATTGCTGAAGTCAGGTGCCCCCCTGAAGAACGGAAAGGCGTTATTTTTTTTAAACTGGATTTGAAGTTTTTAAATTATAGTTGAAGTCAGGTGCCCGCCTGAATAACGGAATGGCGTTTTACTTTAAGTTGTTGTTGAAATCAGGTGCCCGCCTGAAGAACGGAATGGCGTTGTTTTAAGTTTTAATTGAATTTTTAAATTATTGTTGAAATCAGGTGCCCGCCTAAAAAACGAAAAGGCGTTGTTTTTTAAACTGCATTTGAAGTGTTTAAATTATAGTTAAAGTCAGGTGCTCCCCTGAAGAACGGAATGGCATTTTACTTTAAGTTGTTATTGAAGTCAGGTGCCCCCCTGAAGAACGGAAAGGCGTTGTCTTTTAAGTTTTCATTAAAGTTTTAAATTATAATTGAGGTCAGGTGCCCGCCTGAAGAACGGAATGGCGTTTTACTTTAAGTTATAGTTGAAGTCAGGTGCCCGCCTGAAGAACGAAATGGCGTTTTACTTTAAATTACAGTTGAAGTCAGGTGCCCGCCTGAAGAACGGAATGGCATTTTACTTTAAGTTGTTGTTGAGGTCAGGTGCCCCCTGAAGAAAGGAATGGCGTTGTTTTAAGTTTTAATTAAAGTTTTAAATTATTGTTGGAGTCAGGTGCCCCCCTGAAGAACGGGAAGGCGTTGTCTTCTAAGTTTTCATTAAAGTTTTAAATTACAGTTGAAATCAGGTGCCCACCTGAAGAACGGAATGGCATTTTACTTTAAGTTGTTGTTGAAGTCAGGTGCCCCCTGAAGAACGGAATGGAGTTTTACTTTAAGTTGTTGTTGAAGTCAGGTGCCCCCCTGAAGAACGGAAAGGCGTTGTCTGTTAAGTTTTCATTAAAGTTTAAAATTATAATTGAGGTCAGGTACCCGCCTGAAGAACGGAATGGCATTTTACTTTAAGTTGTTGTTAAAGTCAGGTGCCCGCCTGAAGAACGGAATAGCGTTGTTTTAAGTTTTAATTGAAGTTTTAAATTATAG
Source organism: Nicotiana glauca (assembly GCA_026770625.1). Lineage (NCBI taxonomy): Eukaryota > Viridiplantae > Streptophyta > Magnoliopsida > Solanales > Solanaceae > Nicotiana > Nicotiana glauca. Next base: position 90,721 of record MU694231.1, on the reverse strand, counting down.
TTCAGCAATCAGGCACCCACCTGAATAACGAGGGAATACATTTCATGTTTCAGCAATCAGGCGCCCACCTGGAGAACAAGGGAATACATTTCAAGTCAGCTGTCAGGCGCCCACCTAGAGAACAAGGGAATACATTCCAGTCTTTACATTTCAAGTGTGGAAGTCAGTAGCCCGCCAGGAGAGCGAAAGGTTACAACAAAAAATTCCCAGCATAAATCCAAATTCAGAAATAAAAAGGAAGGAAGTGATGGTCAGTTCAATCTTCGAAGAAAAAATAAAGCGAAGCTTACAAGAAGGAAATAAACAGTCCAAGTTCGGCAATCAAGAGAGGCCGACGAGTCAAGTCAGAAATGAAGAAACATCGGAGGAAGCAAGTCAACGAGAAAGCAAGGCGACAAGAGCAAGCCTGAAGGTCTAGATAAGATTTTGTAATTCATAAACTAGTTTAGTCTAGCTTCTTATTTTCTGTTTAGCACGGTGTAATAAGGAGATCGATAAGCAGTGGTAGCAGCATGCAACAACAGTAACAGCAAAATCATAGTCCCATGGTAGTCCCAACTACCAAAAATTTCCTGAACTACATTGACCTGATTCCCTTTTAGCCAGGGATATGTAGGAGACCTTTTGAAGCAAAGGTTCGGTCAAATCTTTTCAAAAAATGCTTCACACGGAGTACTCAAACGGGCAAAAATCGCTCGCTCACTTTATCTTTGCACGAACACTCTTCGTTTTTTCGGACAAAGAGGGGCAGCTGTAAGCACGTGATTTTTGCCCTATATGAGAATTACTCCCAAAAATTCAAAATAAAATAGTTTTGGGTTGTGTGTGATTTTTGTGGATTTTGTGTTATTTTTCTTTTACTATTTTGTATTTGTCTGTGCATGTTCATTTGTTAAATTAATGAAAATACAAAAATATGTCGCACTTGCATTTAGGATTTAATTCTACAATTAAAAGTAATTAAGTTTGTTTTACAAAAAAAAAAGGAAAAATCACAAAAATATGTATTTTTGCATTTTTACCATTTAATGTCCAAATTGTGTGATTTTATTTTAATTGATGTCTAATTTTGTGTGATAATTATTATTAGGATTTGATTAGTATTTTAAGTTAATTTTGGTTTTATTAGTTTAATTTAGGATATTAATTTTAATTTTGGAGCAATCAAAACGAAAAGAGAGCAAAAAAATATGAAAGAAAAATCGGATTGGGCCTCTTATGCTATTTTGAATTAACCTGGCCCAAGTGTCTCACAAACCCAACCCAAAATCCAACGGGTCAACCCGACCCAGTCTGCCCCATAACCCAAACAACCCCTCTCTTCATTTCATTTTTCATTTCCAAACCCTAACCTAGAGACCTGCCCCCCCTTCTCTTCATCTTCTCCAAACAACACCCTAAGCCGCCAAACCAGCCACCCTCCAGCATGCCGGACCACCTTCCACCAGCCATAACAACCACCTGCTTCGTAGCCTCCAAACGAACCAGCAGCATAACACCACAAACCAGCTCTCCGTCTAACGACCACCATCAACAGCCCACGCCTGAACCTCACATCGAACCAGCAGCAACCAAGCAGCCCCCACGACGCCACTGCTGCGTCTTCATCATCCGTCATTGTTCAGCTCAACCAGTCGACCAAACAATTAAACGATTGTCACGCCAACGACCCCAGCCATCGTTGCTACTGCTGCCTCCCTCCAGTCCAAAACGAGACCAGCCATCCGAGGTCGTGCTCAATCGTACGTCGAGGCAGTGCGTTGAGGTTCCGTTCAAGTCCGTGTCTGTTAGTTAAGTGTCAAAACAGTGTTGTGAACGAAGTTGTGTTTCATCGGAGGTTCCACCATGTTCGTCGTTAGTCATTGTCATTTTGTTTGTTTGTCGTTGTCGTCTTCAGTTGTTCGCTGCTCATCATTTGCTTTGAGACGTTCGTTGTCCGAAAAGATTTTTTGTTTACGTCAAAGTTGAAGTCTTCGTCCGAGATTCTGGTTCGAGGTTGTTGATTTCGTTTAAAGTCGTTTAAAGTTTGCTTCATTTCGGTTTAATTTGAAAGCAATCCAGGTTTTACCTATTTCCCATTTTTAACTTGTTGCTTGATTTTTGTGGTGATAGACATGATGTTCATCCATTTATGTGTATTTAATTATTGGAAAACTAGATAATTAGAATTGCTAGATTTCATGAGTTGATATTAATTGATGCTGGTTTTTTGGGCTAGACAAATTCAGGTATTCCTGTAATGGTTTGGTATTTTTTTGGTTCAAATGGTTTCATTTTGTGTATGGCTTGTTTCCCTTCTCTTTGTTATTCGTCATATGAATTCAGTTTGCATTTCGATTCAGTTAATCGTGATTCATACTGTTTCAACTTGTTCAATTTGTTGATTCATCATACTATTGGATTCTTGCTCATTCATATATGTCTAAATTAACCATGATTGGTTCCCAATATGGTTAGCTTATTCCCTTTGATCTGATATTGTATGATTCAATCTGAATTCATGGGATTTATTGGTTGTATTTAATTAGGTATTTGGTTATAGCTGTAGTGATTTGGTATTTAATTAGGAATCAGTGTTGGTCAGTTATTAGTTTTGTTACAGATTGAAGGTTTGGGGGGAAAATAGTAATTTCCGTAATTTCAGGGGTAATACGGGAATTGACCACTTGTAGAATTATTTATGTTGAGTGTTCTGTCCACTAAGCAATAATAATATTAAAATAAGGCATTATTTAATATAGTGGGGAACAAGACATAATGGTGTTAAAAGTAGTAATTAAATATGTTACACATACTTTGAATTAATTAATAGAGTGGGACAAATGGTAGTGGGGGACAAACGAATTAAAAATGGCACAAAACACTTAGTAATGGGCTGGTAAGAGAATATTATGGGCAATAATATTTTTCTAATAGTGTGAGTGCTCTTAAGAGCTGGCCGGGCCTGTTTTTTGCTATAAATAGATACAGACTTGGACAGATTAAGGGGGTCTCCTTTTTTAGTCCAAAAAAGGGGTGGCTTTTGGGAAATCATCTTTGAGAGGTCATATTTGAGAATAGCATAAGTCTTTAATAAAGAAACAATCAGTCTGGTGAGTTCTTCCTTAACCAGTCTAAGAGAGAACTTCTTTTGAAAGCTTAAGAATCAGTCTGTTTGGTTGTATTGCTGTGTTGGAATTGGGTACCAGTCTTATTTGGTTTGAAAAATTTTTGGAATTACTGGGTTGTGTCTTGTTGCTGCACTACTGATGTTATTGTTGTTGTGTTACTACTGCTGACTACTCCTCCTCCTTCTATTTTCCATTATCCCGGTAAACACTACGAAATCATGTATTGATTAAACCTAAAGTTGGAGATGAAATGAAACGCTGTCAAGTTTCCTTTTGAATTCTCTCGCATCTTTAACTGGATATTGAGTAGAATTTTTACTTGCAACTGACTGATAAGTGTATAAATTGGACTGTTGAATCTATCTCTACAAAAATGTGAATATCCATCGTAATTAATCTTAGTTGGTGATTACTAGTTATGAAATATAGTGTAGTTAATGCATTTCCATCTAGTCGTAAAATAGTTTCAAATAGTTTACAGGTTCAAATAGTTCAAATAGAAATCAGCATGTTGGTTTAATGTGTCTAGTTCTGAAATTGCGAGGCGACTTGAGTAAATAACGTCATTTTAAATAGCAATTTGAATAATGTTAGTAACTAATTTTAGTGATGAACGTTAGCATGATGCCAGTTTGTAAGCGTTGATGTATTTTTCAACAAGTAAATGGCTTTTGTATTACACGTAGTTAATTCCATTAGTCTCAATCATCTAAACATGTTAGTTAAAATTAATTAGAGAATGGTTAGTTTGTTTTAATATTTTTGCCAATCTCGTATGCATATTATAATTTCAACTTTAGTAGTTCGCTTATAAAATAAGGCACGAAATAATTTTTTCATTTTTACGAGTTCGAGTGCAATTTTCCGTTAGCATCTATTGTAATCTAATAACTAATAAGAGGCCCAATCTTGTCAAGCATGTAAATTAATTAGGACCTTTTCTCTTTTATTTTAGAGACAAACTTAATAGGAAAATGTAGTCACTTAGGATTATCCTTTTAAAAAATAAATGAGATGAGCCTCGCCAAATAAAACCCATAAGTTGTGGGGCCCTCATAAATGTATATATTAAAATACTTAGTTTTTGGGATGGTTGTTTAGCGAATTTCACGGCCTTCCCCAAAATAATAAGGCGTTAGTCTCTTTAGTCGTGTCATTAATAATTTTACCTTCCTAAATTCGGGTGGTCATTTCATGCGACCCAAATTTAAATCCCAAAACGTTGAATAAAATGTGTCGAGGATCCGGGTGCATTTCATGTGATGCAATCCAAAGACATGTTTTAAACGACGTTCAATTTTCTTTAATAATTTGAATAAAAGTGGTTAAAAGTTAAAAGTGGCACATAAGTTGTAACATGTTTTAAAAATCAGATAAATAAGCCGAATACGACAGTTAAGCGACCGTGCTAGAACCACGGAACTCGGAAATGCCTAACACCTTCTCCCGGGTTAATAGAATTCTTTATCCGGATTTCTGGTTCGCGGACTGTTAAATAGAGTCAAACCTTTCCTCGATTCGGGATTCAACCAGTGACTTGGGACACCATAAATCTCCTAAGTGGCGACTCTGAATCTCTTAATAAATGAATCCCATTTTAATTGTCCTTTAATTGGAAAAACTCCCTTTACTACGCCCTTCGCGGGGTGCGGTATCGCCAAAAGGAGGTGTGACACCAGGTGCTCCACCACCTACTCAGCCAGCTAGAGGTAGGGGTAGAGGTGTTAGAGGTGTAGGCCAGTTCTCTAGAGGTGGAGACCAGGCAGCTAGAGGTGTAGGCCCGCCAGTAGGAGGCCGTTCTAGGGATGCAGTTCAGAGTGGTGGGCCCAGCCCTAATATTATGCTATGCCAGGAAGAATTGAGGCTGAGGCCTCTGATGTAGTTATGATAAGTACGATTTCAGTGTGTAGTACAGATGCCTCAGTTCTATTTGATCTGGGGTCCATGTATTCTTATGTATCATCTTATTTTGCCCCTTATCTGGTTGCACCTCATGATTCTTTGAGTGCTCCTGTATATGTGTCTACACCGGTGAGTGATTCTATTGTGGTAGATTGTGTTTTTCATGCTTGTGTGGTTGTTATTGGGGGTTTTGAGACCCATGTAGATCTCCTACTTCTCGATATGGTGGATTTTGATGTTATTCTTGGGATGGATTGGTTATCCCCTTATCATGCTATATTGGATTATCATACCAAGACCGTGACCTTAGCACTACCGGGGTTCCATCGTTTAGAGTGGAGAGGGACTCCTGGTCATTCTATCAGCAGGGTTATATCATATATGAAGGCTCGGCGTATAGTTGATAAGGGGTGTTTGCCCTATTTGGCGTATGTTCCTGATTCTAGTGCTGAGGTTCCCTCTATGGATTATGTGCCCGTTGTTCATGAGTTTCCTAAGGTATTTCTTTCAGACCTGCCGGGGATGCCACCCAAAAAGGACATTAACTTTTGCATTGATTTGGCTCGGGGCAATTTCTATTCCGCCATATTGTATGACTCCCCTTGAGTTGAAAGAATTAAAAGATCAATTGGAGGACTTGCTGGATAAAGGCTTTATTAGGCCGAGTGTCTCGCCTAAGGATACACCAATGAAGTTTGTTCAGAAGATGGGTCGATGAGGATGTGTATAGATTACTGGCAGTTGAACAAGGTCACAATCAAGAATAAGCACTCATTGCCAAGGATTGATGATTAGTTTGACCAGCTTCAGGGTGCCCAAGTGTTTTCTAATATCGATTTAAGATTGGCTACCATCGGTTGAGGATTATGGCATCCGATGTCCCTAAGATAGCTTTCCGCACTCGGTACGGACATTATTTCGTGATGTCATTCGGGTTCACAAATGCCCCAGAAGCTTTCATGGATTCAATGAACTGAGTGTTTAGGCCTTATTCGGGTTCCTTCATGATTGTCTTTATTGACGATATTTTGATCTATTCTGCAACCGGGAGGAGCATGAGCAACATCTTCGAGTCGTTCTTCAGACTCTGAGGGATAGTCAGTTGTACGCTAAGTTTTCGAAGTTTGAGTTTTGGTTGAGTTCAGTTGCATTCTTGGGCCAGGTTGTATCAGTAGAGGGTATTCAAGTGGATCCGAAGAAGATAGAGGCAATAAAGAACTGGCCTCGACCCACATCAGCTACAGAGATCCAGAGTTTCTTGGGTTTGAAGGGTTATTACCGTCATTTTGTGAAGGTGTTTTCATTTATTGCATCCCCGATGACCAGGTTGACCGAGAAGGGTGCCCAGTTCAGGTGGTCGGATGAGTGTGAGGTGAGCTTTCAGAAGCTCAAGATAACTTTGACCATGGCAACAGTGTTGGTATTGCCTGTGTGTGCAGGGCCTTATACAGTATATTATGATTCATCGCATATTGGACTTGGTATGATGTTGATGTAGAATGGCAAGGTTATTACATATGCTTCGCGACAGTTGAAGATCCACAAGAAAAATTATCTAGTTCATGATTTGGAGTTAGCAGCCATTGTTCATGTGCTAAAGATTTAGAGGCATTATTTATATAGCGTGTCGTGTGAGATGTTCACTGATCAAAAGAGTTTGCAATACTTGTTCAAGTAGAAGGAGCTAAATTTGAGGCAGAGGAGGTGGTTGGAGCTGTTGAAAGACTACGATATCACCATCTTATATCATCCGGGAAAGGCCAATGTAGTAGTTGATGCATTGAGTAGGAAGTCAGCCAATATGGGCAGCTTTGCGTATATTCCAGTCGATGAGAGGCCTCTTGCCTTGGATGTTCAGGCTTTAGCCAATCAGTTCATGAGGTTGGATGTTTCTGAGCCCAGCCGTGTGTTAGCTTACACAATCACTCATTCTTCATTATTTAAGCATAACCGAGATCGGTAGTATGATGATCCTCATTTGCTTGTCCTTAGAGACACAGTGCGGCACGGAGGATCCAAACATGTTACGATCGGAGATGATAGAGTTTTGAGGATGCAGGGTCGTATTTGTGTGCCTAATATGGATGGACTTCGTGAGTTGATTCTAGGGGAGTCCCATAGTTCTCGGTATTCTGTTCACCTAGGTGCTGCTAAGATGTATCAGGACTGGCGGCAGTATTATTGGTGGAAGAGGATAAAGAAGGACATTGTTGCTACGACTTAGAGGAACTTCGATGTTGTATGGGTTATTGTTGATAGGCTGACCAAGTCAGCGCATTTCATTCATGTGGCAGTTTCCTATTCCCCGGAGCGGTTGCCTAAGATCTATATATGGGAGATTGTTCGTCTTTATGGCGTGCATGTGTCTATCATTTTTTACCAGGGTACACAGTTTACCTCGTATTTTTAGAGAGCAGTTCAGCGTGAGTTGGGTACTCGGATCAAGTTGAGCACAACATTTCATCCTCAGATGGATGGATAGTCCGAGCATACTATTTATATTTTGGAGGATATGCTCCGAGCATATGTTATTGATTTTGGAGTTTCTTGGGATCAGTTCTTTCCTTTAGCAGAGTTTGCCTACATCAACAGCTACCAGTTTAGCATTCAGATGGCCCCCTATGAGGCATTATATGGTAGGCGGTGTTGGTCATCTATTGGGTGGTTTGAGCCGGGAGAGGCTCGTTTATTGTGTACATATTTAGTTCAGGATATTTTGGATAAGGTGAAGATCATTCAAGAAAGGCTTTGTATAGCTCAGTCCAGGCAGAAGAGTTATGCCAAACGCAAGGTTCGTGATGTGGCATTCATGGTCGCAAAGCGAGTGTTGCTCCGGGTGTCACCCATGAAGGACGTGATGAAATTTGGGAAGAAGGGCAAGCTAAGCCCTAGGTTCATTGGTCCTTTTGAGATTGTTGATCGAGTGGGAGAGGTGGCGTACAGACTTTCGTTGTCGCCGAGTTTATCAGTTATGCACCCAATGTTTCATGTGTCCATGCTTTGGAAGTATCACGGGGATCTATCCCACATGTTAGACTTCAGCACTGTCTAGTTGGACAAGGACTTGACCTATGAAGAGGAGTCAGTAGCCATTTTAGACCGGCAGGTTCATCAGTTGAGATCGAAAAAGTTCCCTTTAGTTCGTATTCAGTGGAAAGGTCAGCATGTCGAGGCAGCTATCTGGGAGTCTGAGTCCGATATACAAAGTCGATATCCCCATCTTTTCCCTGACTCAAGTACTTCTTTTCTATGTTCGTTCGAGGACGAATGGTTATTTTAGAGGTGGAGGATGTGATGACCCAAAAGGTCATCACTTGATTTTTAAGTCAATTTTGTGTTCTGACATTTTAAAAACTTATTTTTGTCTCTCCTCGATTTGTGTGCGCAATCCGGACATATATTCATAATGCTTTTATGTGAAAATTTGATAAAAATGCTAATTTTGCCTTTAAAATTGAATTTAAGTTTACTTCAGTCAACATTTTGGGTAAACGGACCCGAACTTATGATTCGACGGTCCCGGAGGGTCCGTAAAACAATACAGGACTTGGGCGTATGCCTGGAATCATATTCCGAGGTCCCAAGCTGGAGTAATGGATTTTTGAAGAAACTTGTTTAACAGAAATTATAAGAGCTTTTGGAAATTTAAATGTGTTTGAATCTAATGGTATCGGGCCCTTATTTTGATTCCGGAACCCGGTACAGGTCTTATATGTTATTTAATTTGAGCCTGTAAAATTTGGTAAGAAACGGACTTCATATGACGTGAATCGGACCTTCGGTTGAAAATTTTGAACTTTAAGAGTTCTTAATATTTTCTTTGATTGAAATGATAAACTCGTAGTTCTAGATATTATTTTAATGATTTGATCTCAGGAGCAAGTCTGTATCATATTTTTGGACTTGCGTGAATGTTTGGTATGGAGCCCCGAGGACTCGGGTGCGTTTTGGATAGGCTAGGAAGTGAAATTGGACTTAGGAAAACTGTTGGTGTGTTGCAGGTTTGCAGGCTTTGAAATTGCCAAGCCTGGCTAGCAAATGCGAGCTCGCATTTGCGATGAAAACATCGCAATTGCGAAAAGGACTGAGCAGGGTGACCTTTGCATTTGCGACGCTCAATGTCGCAAATGCGACCATACAGGTACCGCAATTGCGAACAATTGTTCGCATTTGCGAAGAAAGAAGGACAGGCCTACCTTCACATTTTTGCGAAGCCTGTGCCGTATTTGTGAGTTCGCCTTTGCAAACCTGGCATCGCAAATGCGATATCTGTACCTGTGCAAATCATAACTTAGCCAAAATTTCTTCATTTTTCAAACTCCCTCAAAGCCTAAACTCTCTTGGGCGATTTTCTAAAGAAACGTTCTTCTCCAAATTGACTGTAAGTCATTTCTAACTCACTTTCTTTAATCTATAACATCTTTTTACATGATTTCAACTCAAAATTAAGGGTTTCATAGGGGAAATTAGGTGTTTTGGGTAGAACTTAGAATTTTCAAAATTTGGGGATTTGGACCTCGATTTGAGGTCCGAGTTCAAAACAAATTTTATAATTGAGTTTGTAGGAGAATGGGTAATCGAGTTTTGGTTCGAACATCAGGTTTTGACCATGTGGGGCCGAGGTTGATTTTTGACTTTTTGGGAAAATCATTAGACAAGCTATTTTCCTGCATTAGAATTTATTCATTTAGCATTTATTAAAACAATTAAGTAAATTGTGGCTAGATACAAGTGAATTGGAAGTGGAGTCAGGAAGTAAAGCGGTAGTTGAGGCTTGAATTGTGTTCGTGTCATTGAGGTAAGTCTTTGGTCTAACGTTAGTTTGAGGGAATAGGTGTTGTGCCTTATTTTCTATGCGTTACTGTAGTGTATGATATATAGGCATGGTGACGAGTATCTATACGTTAGTGTCAAGCATGCCTGTGGGTCTTAAATTATGATCGTTGTATTTCTTAATAAGTACTACGTATGCCTACATTGTTGATTATCCATGTTGAGTAAGATTTATGATTTTCTTCTTGGTATTTGGTTATTGTTGAGCATTGGCTCTAGTTGAGGTGCAATTGTGAAGTTGATTATTGGTACAAGTTTGGTTATAGTTGATTTCCTTGACAGGACGTATTTAATTCTTATTGTTGATTCCCTTGCCAGGACGTATTTATACTTGTTATTGATTCCCTTGCCGGAATATTGTTGTTGCTATTATTTGGGTGAAGAAATAGTTATAAAGTATGAAGGGTGATGCTGTGCACATTTATATTCATACTTATGCATATGGTGAGGAAAGAGTGATAAAGCACGATGGGTGATCCCGTGCACATTCATACTTATTTATATGGTGAGGAAGAGAGATAAAGCACGAAGGGTGATGCCGTACACATTTTCATTACTTGATTTCATTGATGAGGATTGAGAGTAAAAGCACGAAGGGTGATGCCGTGCATTTATATCCGTTTTTTATGATTTTTTGTTGTATTCGGTTCAAATGCCTTAATTGTCTTATTCCACTATTACTGTCATTCTTTATGCCGGTATTTCCCACGTAGCATGATACCCCTCCCTGTTACTTTTGAATTACTTCTGTTACTGTTATTCTGCTAGATACTGTGTAACTGTAGGTTAAATATTTATTGTGTTCTAGCCTCGTCACTACTTCGTCAAGGTTAGCCTCGACACTTACCGTCACATGGGTTCGGTCGTGTTGATACTACATTCTGCACACTCTATACTCTTTTGTGCAGATCCTAGTACTGGAGCATACGGACCTTAACTAGGGGTTGCTGCCTTCAGTCCATCCGAGACCTGAGGTAGTCCTGCAGGTGTCCGCAAGCCTTGGCGTCACCTTTCTATCTAGTTTCTTTCTACTCTTTTTTATTTCAGATATAGACATGTATTTATATTGTTCAGACCTTGTTTGTAGTATTCTTAGATAGTCCGTACGATTGTGACACCAGTTCTAGGTAGCTTATGATTATGGATTTGTATCGGTATTATTATTAAATTGTTACATTTCATTCTTCCGCTTTATTATTTTCGTTGTTTATATAATATTTATTCAGATTTGTTAAGGGATTAAAAAAATGAAAAAGGGTTAAATAATTGGAAAGATTGGCTTGCCTAACTTTCATTAGTAGGCGCCATCACGACTTCCCATTGTGGAAAATTCGTGTCGTGACATCTATACTATTTGATGGACCCTTAATTCTATCAATGGTGATTTCTAAATCAAATTAAGGAGTTTTATTCTCTAAATTTTAACTTAAAGTATTTAGAATATTGTAATAGTGCTCAAGTCCTGTGTCCCAAAAATTTGAACTACCTTCGTATTTTCACCTAATGTTTTAGCAAAATATATTTGTGTTAATAATTAATTGTGTTCGAAGACACGTTAAATGTATCGTTTAAATGAGTATGAAATAAAAAATAATGGATATTTTAACAACTGACATTAGTTGATTTTTTCGATAAGAATAATTTTCGAGTATTTTTTGCTATATATTTTGTTTTGGGCTAGTTTTGATTGAAATTGTTTAGAGAGAAATTTATTTATAGCCCATCGGGCCTAACATATATCATCAGGTAGCCACAAATTAACTCATACAAGTCATAGCCTAAAATAATAACAACTGCTTGTCAAAAACCTCACTGACCGAATTTCTTTCATTTAGATACCTCACCGAAAAAAGCTAAAATCGGCCAGATATAAGAAGATCTGAACTTTTACTCGTTAAAACAACAGCAAAATGTCGGAAAATCCTAGAACCGACCAGATCTAAGAAGATCTGGATTTTTATCTATTAAAACAACATCAAAACAAAAGAAATAGAGATGAAGGAGAAGAGGGATGATGTATCAATAGCATGGCAGTGCTCAATTTCGGTGGTGAACGGTAAAAATAAGTAGCAGCAGCCTATAGGGAAAAAGAGGAAAGCGAGAGGAGCAATCATGGTCATCGTCGCCCGGCTGAATTTCGGCTGAGGTGTAATATAAGCAACGAGAGAGACAACCTTGTCTTCTTTCTCTGATTTTCTCTTATAATTTTTGTGAATATGAAGACAACATTTTGAAGATCTTTGGCTGAAAATTTAAAACTCCGGTCTCTCTTGTTACCATTTTTGGCGACTATGAGGCCGTGGACGTTGGTGGCTGGTCTCTCAATGAGAGGAAGATCAGAGGAGATAACTATGGATAGAGTTGAAATATGTTCAAACTAGACTGTCATTATACAAAATAGAATGTCACTAGGGTGGTGTCACTATACAAAAATAGAATGTCATTATACAAATAATATACTAAATAAATTATCACAATACAAAATATATGCAAATAGACTATCATTATACAAAAATATACTAAATAGACTGCCATTATACAATTTATATACAATAAACTGTCACTATACAAAATATATATAAAATAGACTATTAATATACAAAAAATATCTAAAATAGACTGTCATTATATATAGACTGTAAATATACAAAATAGATATTTTGCGCTACTAGATGCAATATGTTTGGACCGAAGGACCATTTTGTGTCAATGACAAAAACATGGGCTATTAAAATTTTAAGGGGCTATATAGAGGGTAGTTTTCTCATTAATTAAGAACTGACAATTCGTAAGTAGTGGCATTTATCCATGAGTATAAGTTTTTGATAGTAAGTGGTTAGAACTTTGCAAAATCTAATTAAGACAATATACATTTTCAATATCAAACGATAGTCGCATATCTTTCAGAATCTAATTATACATTTCAAATTTCAAAAATTTGCCCATGGTAACAATTTAACTTTCAGAATCAAAATTATATACTATTTCAAATGTCCAGAATGGTAATAGATTAACTTTTAGAATCTAATTAAAAATTTAAATTTCCAGAATGGTAACGAATTAAGTTTCAGAATCTAATTACATATTTCTAATTTTCAAAATTCAATCACAAGAAATTGATTTTTACACATCCTGAAGCTGCTTTACAAGCTATAAAAGGATATTCTTGGTTACTTTGATTTTCTAAAGTGAGTAAATTATAGAATAACAACAAAATCTATTGGAGACTCGTTAAATATAATTCTGGGAATAGAAGAAAAATGGCTAAGCTTTTGACATTCGCCCTTCTTGTTGATGCTCTTTTTCTTGGAATTTAACAACATATACATTATTTTCTCTTCTTTTTTTCTTTTTAGATACTAGATATTTATGTCCTAATATCATGTACATATTACCTTTTGACTAAGAGACGTAAAAAAAATATTTTTTCAAGTTGAACAATTATATTTTATCTTTCTTTATTTTTATTGGATGCAGTTGGAACAATGACCCATCAACAATGCCGGCAAAGACCTGCTACCAAATACATATAGAATTTTTCTGATACCAAGGGGAAGTTGAACCACAATGTTTGCTATTTTGCAAGCAGAAATTTGGACCCCAAGCGGGTGGCCAGTGCATTAAAAATATTGGCGTTGAGGGTCCTTTTTGTGCTTGCAATTATCCTTGCTAGTCACCTTTTCTCTTTCCCTTTTTAATAAACATAATAATTCCTAAATGATATTTGCCATCCATGGAATCTTATAATATAATTATGTATTCTTTGTGAACTTTTGGTAATGAAAAGTTTCTCTTTATTTATATTTTTCTCTTCCATTTTTAATCATTATTCATTCATGGGAATTGATTAAACTTTCAGAGGAATCTATACATTTGCTCATAGGAAATTGAAATTAATTAAGTGCAATTGACTCAATTATAAAATAATATCTTATAAAAAGATAAATTAATATTTTTATTTAATTTTGAGCGGAGGGTTTATAAGAAATAATATTTCTATCTTCATAAGGTAGAGGTAAGATATGCACACACACTGTCCTCCCAGATCTCACTAATGAAATTACACTTGGTATGTTACTGTTATTATTGTCTATTTTAAGCATGACAACTGCGTATGTAAAGAAATTAATAAAGTAATTAGAGAAAATTGGGATTCCTCTGTTTTATTCTTCATTATCATGCTCTATTTCTTACTAGGGCTGGTTACCTGCATCGTTGGTCCTAGTTCGGTGAATAAGCTTCTTGAATTTGGCCGTAAAATAACATACACAACCCCTAAATATTCACTCCTTCAAGTAGTCAAGTCACGACTCCATGTAACGATCCGGCCGTCGTTTCGAGAGTTATAGCTCTGTTCTCTTATTTTATATTTTTTTGTGTTTTACAACTATATTATGGTATACCGGGTTAATTGGTTCGGGTCCGGAGTGGTTTCGGAGTGAATTGAAACACATAGTCTCTTAATTGAAAGATTAAGTTGGAAAAGTTGATCGATGTTGACTTATATGTAAACAACCTCGAATTTGAATTTAGATGGTTTTGACAGCTCCGTTAGGTAATTTTGGACTTAAGAGCACATCCAGAATGTGATTTTGTGATCTGTAGTAGAATAAGACTTGAATTGGCAAAGTTAGAATTTTGACGAATTTTGTCAGCAGTGGAAATTTTGATATCATGCTTGAATTGGATTTGTTAAAGTTCGAGCAGGTTTGTGATGTCATTTATGACGTGTGTGCAAAATTTAAGGTCAACCGGACGTGGTTTGAGGTTTCGGCGTCGTTTGTGGACTTTAGAAGTTTAGAAGTTCTTTAGGCTTGAATCTGGTTCGAGTGTAATTTGGTGTTTTAATGTTGTTTTGAGTGATTCAATGGTTCGACTAAGTTTAAATCAGGTTGTAGGACCTGTTGGTATATTTGGTTGTGTTCCCGAGGGCCGCAGGGTGATTTCGTGTGTTTGACGGCTTGATTTGAGTTGAGGAATGCCACTGAAGTGATGTTGTTGTTGGTGCAATTACACATGCGAAGAGAAGGAGGTGCTGCAGATGCGGCCAAGAAGGAGCTGGGCAGGATCCGCAGGTACAAAGATTTCCCGCAGCTAGGCGCAGGTGCGAAAGTGAGCCGCATGTACGATGGATTTCCGCACCTGTGGTAGGCGCAGATGCAGTTGTGGGGCCACTGGAGTGGATTCTTGGATTTTAAGTGAAATCCGCACCTACAATGGATTTTCCATAGGTGCGGCATCGCATAAGCATTAAAGGGTCCGCAGGTGCGGTATTCCTCGGCAGAAAAATACCAGCTTGATTGTTGGACTTTCATTTTCAATTTTTGACTTGAGATGCTCGGGAGAGATGCGATTTTTTGAACCTATGTCTTTTTCATCATCTAATTAAGGATTTGATCTAGAAATTTAGGGGTTTAGGGATTGAGAATTGGATAGTGAAATTTGGGGATTTGGAGGGGAAAATGATGTCGAATTTTGATGAATTTAGTATGGTTAGACTCGTGAATGAATGGGCTTTCGGGTTTTGTGACTTTTGTCGGATTTTGAGATTTGGGCCGGGGTGCCAGGTTTGAGTTGATTTTGGATTTTGACTCTAATTTGGTATTTTCTTGTGGAATTTATTTCTTTAGCATATATTGATTGTATTGTATTACTTTTGGATAGATTTGGGACATTTGGAGGCGATTTAAGAGGTAAGGGCATTGCGGAATAGGATTTTGCTCGGTTCGGGGTAAGTAACGTTTTCATACTTGGTTCTGAGGGTTCGAAACCCCGAATTATATATTTTGTGATTGGTATTGAGGTGACGCACATGCCAAGTTACGGGCGTGCACCATTACAATTGTGACCTGGGTGATTCCTTGGCACCGTTTATTTTGTCTATCCTGTTGATATCCATGTTTTCATCATGCGATCAAGTAATTGAGCTGTAAATCATGCTAGATATTATGTTAGGCTTTATGTTGGTATTGTTGGGACCCTTAGTGGTCGTTTCTTGCTTTCATCTCACTATTTCCATTGATATTCCGTACTCAGTCATGTTTATGAATTTTTATATCATATCTCACTCTCAATTATTTATCGATTCATCAAATCTTTGTTCCGGGTTTATTTTCATGACATTGTGAGCCCGTGGGTGAGACTGGAGAGATTGATGACTGAATGAGGCCGTGAGCCTGATTATGAGTGACAATTATGGGATCGGGCTTGTCACAATCCCAAACTACCCCAGTTGTGATGGCACCTATCGCAATACTAGGCCAGCCGATTCAACACTTAACACATCAAGGTATTTTTCTTAATTCATTTACTAATTAAATATGATCACAAATCTATCATTTTAATATTTCAAAATAAGCGGAAACATATACGCAAAACATCAAACACTGCCCGATCCTGGTGTCACTAGTTATGAACCACTAGTATACAATCTGATACTGTTTACTCAATACAAAATGAGTCTGCTAAATAAAATACTAAAAGATATGAAGGAGAAAGGCAAGGCTGCGGACGCTGTGCAGCTACCTTGCTAACTCCGGAAAGTGATCTGAAGGAAAATATCAACTCTCACTCGGATGCTCTGGCACCTGGATCTGCACACAAGGTGCATGGAGTAACGTGAGTAACAACTCAGTAAGTAAAAACTATAAATAAAGGCTGAGTGCAGTGACGAGCATTTAAAATCATATACATATCATAACATAAGAACCTCAGTGGAAATAGCAAGATCAATCAGTAATCAAATTTTGAACATGTAGTAAAACTTTTGTTTCAATGAAAGTTGTTAAAACATTTATTCAACATTTTCAATAGAGGCTCAGTATGAGGAAGGGTGAAAACAATATTTTAATAAAAATAATCCCCTCGGGCAAGGTATCACTCATATATATGTATAGCATCTCGGGCAAGCCTCTCAGTCACCCGTGACTCCACTATCACAAATCAGTACTCTCACTCATAGCGTGTATCCCAATCCATAAATATAGTCGACTGCGCTCGCTGGGGTTGTACAGACTCTGGAGGGGCTCCTACAGCCAAAGAGCTATATCGCTGCGGCATGCAGCTCGATCCAACATACTGCTGCGGCGTGCAGCCAGATCTATATGTGTGTGTGTGTGTGTGTGTGTATGTATATATATATATAGCTTTGTCGTGCAGCCCAATCCATAACTATCCTCACAATCCGGCCCTCGGCCTCACTCACTCATCAACCTCACAAGTCACTCGGGTATCTCAATGCAAACTCAGGGAATTCAACCCAAAAATGTTCATAAATATTAAAATAAAGTGAGGAACGAGATTTAACAATGAACAGGTATAAACCATGACTGAGGATAAAGCTTTCTATCAAAACAATGTGAGGATAATAGTAAAATACCCCTAAGGGTCCAAACAGTACGATACAAGGCCCCAAATGTGGCATTCAGCCCAAGTTAACAAAATCATTTCTAAAACACATAGATATCATATAGAGTTTATCAAAATATGCAACTCTACAGTTGCTATGGGAAGGACCAAGTCACAACCCCTACGGTTGTGCGCCCACACGCCCATCAACTAGCATGTGTGTTACTTTATTTAGCAAAATAGTACAAAATTTCGGGGTTTGATACTCTCAGGTCTAGATTTACAATAGTTACATACCTCAAACTAGGTGAAAATCTATTTCGCAACGCCCTTGCCTTTGGACTCGGCCCCAAATCACCCCGAATCTATCCAAAATCAGAATCATATCATCAATATATGCCAAAGGAATAAAGCCCATGCGAAATATATCAAATTTTATCAAAATTCTCAAAATTGGCAAAATCCGACCCCCAAGCCCACCTCTTGGAATTCGATAAAAATCACAACACTAGAATCTTTATCCTCTCACGAGTGTATACATACTAAAATCATCAAAATCGGACCTCATATGGCCCCTTAAGTCCCAAATTGAACTCTCCAATTTCAAGCCCTAATCTCCCAATTTCTTCCCTAATTTTCTCACTAAAACCATAATTAAACAATGGAATAATTGCCATAAACACAACATACAAGGCCCAAGTGGCTTGCCCTACTGAAAGCACTTGATTTCCCCTTCAAATCACAGCTCCCAATCTCCAATTCGTTCAAAGTGGTGAAGAAAATGGCTGAAATTCGCAAAGATGGTCTTTTATACTTTTTGCCCAGCGATTTACGCACCTGAGGTCCATTACCTGCCTCTGCGGGACCCCTTTTGCGGTTCAACCAACTGCATCTGCATTTTCACTTATTCTCCCTTAACCGAACTGCGATCTCTTACCCGCACCTACGGTTACGTAGGTGCATCACTTCTTCCGCACCTGCACCTCCTGGCCTTCTCACCTATGGCCGCATCTGCGGCTGCTTCCTCGCTCTTGCGGACGTCGCACCTGCGGTCCCCAATCCGCAGGTGCGGTTACGACAGTTGAAGGAATTCTTCAGCACTTCCTCAAATCCAATCCTTGATCTGTCAAACTCCTGAAATAGACCCGAGGCCCTCGGGACCTCAACCAAATATACCAACAAGTCACATATCATCATTCAAACTTATACCAATCTTCGGAATACTCAAAATAACATCAAAACACAAAATCACCCTCAGCTTCAAGCTTAAGGATTTCAAAACTTCTGAATTCTGCAAACAATGCAAAAACCTATCAAACCTCATTCGAATGACCTAAAATTTTGTACACACGTCAAAAATGACACTACGGACCTACTCTAATTTTTGGAATTCCATTCCGACCCCAATATTAAGATTTCCACTGCCGATAGGAAAGCTCCAAATTTCCAATATTGCCAATTCAAGCTTAAATCTACCACGGACCTCAAAATTACATTCTGAATATGCTCCTAAGTCCAAAATCACCTAACGAACCTATCTGAACCATCAGAATTCACATCCGAGATATTCTACTCATAAGTCAACATCCGGTTGATTTTTCTAACTTAAACTCCTAAATTAGAGACTAAGTGTCTCATTCCACTCCAAGACCATTCCGAACACAGAACAACCAACATGATATAATGAAATACAGCTGAACAACACATAAGGAAGTAGAAATGGGGAAAACGAGGTATTTTTGATGTATTTTTCGTTATTTTCTTTAGACATTGTAGTGGATTGTATTCTAAGTAGACGCTCATTGGTGACGTCCAAATCCACTACTAAAAAGCAATAGACACGATCGCAGCAATATAATTTACCTAACTATGAGGCGGGATCAAATCCCACAGAGAACATATGCAGGCGATTAGGCATGTAAGAAAATTATCGCTAGTTGTGCAATGCCAAACACTAAGAATTTTGATTGGAAAATGTTTTATATCTAAATGCGGAAATGTAAACTAACCTAGAAAGCAAGTAAAATGATCAATGGCTACAAGTATGAATGCATTGGGAATTACACTCAAGTAACGATTACAAATATGAGCGAGTTTATGTTAATTAGCCACGGATAATAATTTTTAATTAATTTCTTCCGAAAACTAACAAGACTTCCTAATTGAATTATCCCTAATCACAATTAGAAGATTAAACACACCCGGAAGGCTACAAGTAGTTCAATCCTATCCTTAGGTAGAATCTATAAAATGAGGGTTAACGCCTCAAGTTCTTGTTAATTAATCTTTCCCAACCCCAAACTATTTTTTCAAAAATTAATTCGGAGTTAATGGGCGAGTCCTAGGGTTAGCTAATCCCTTTGGAAACATTAAAGAACAAGAATAATTAAAGTAACAATAACTCACTTCATAAATATATAAAAATCATTCAATACATAAGCACAACAAGGTATTTAATCCACACTTTAAATATAAATACTTCCATAAACAAGGTTCAAGTGTTGGAAATAAATACTACACACTTAAATATTCAATACAAAGCAAGAAAATGAAGAAATAAACATAAATGGTTAACAAAATCTTAACCCCAAGCTTCAATCTTCAAGACCCAAGTGTGTGTGCAAAAACCCTAGCTTCCAAAAATGTTCTCTCTAGTCTATGAGGGCTGAAAATATGCCAAAAATTCCCAAAAAATGTGTTTGGACGAGTATAAAAATGATTTGGGGATTACAAACGTGAAATTCAAAAATTGCCCAGAACTGTCCCAGATTCAAAGCAACGAGATCGCGTGAAATCGCCTGCGATCGCGTAGAGTGACCTTTTGACGCTTCTGCGATCGCGTGCACTGATCTGCGATCGCGTAGATGGACTTGCTGAAGCTCTGCGATCGCGTGCATTTACCTGCGATCGCGTAGAGTGAATTTCTGAACTTCTGCGATCGCTTGGGTAAAATTGTGATCGCGTGTAACACATTTCTAGAATAGTGCGAACGCTTCCCTTGTTCTGCGATCGCGTAGAGTAGTTTCCCAGCAGTCATTTTTCCATATTTTTGGCACAATTTGACTTGATTTCTTTCATTTCTTCTTCAAATCACATGACACCTGAAAATTTCCAATAAACTTCTTAAAATGTCCTAGTTTCCTACCAAAATTATGCAAAAGTTTAAATATTAAGAGGAGATAAGTTGGTAAAATACCAACTTATCAAACCCCCAAACTTAAACTATTGCTTGTCCTCAAGCAATTCAAAAAATAAGAACATCCTTCATTCAAATCATCATTTACGCTCAATGGCAAACCAAATATCATTCCAAGTCAAAAAAGACCACTTTAAGCACAATCAAGTAACTTCGGTTGGTGCCAACAATTACTCTAAGGCGTATGAATCACCAACTTTTCACACACAAAAAAAAAATTCTTTTTTGTTTTTTATCAAGTGCTCAACACTAAATTCATCAAAGGAGCACTCAAGTCATAACACTAAAGATTCAAAATTTGCCTCCCCATCACATTTCTTTTCCTTCCATCATTCCTCCCAATTGAAAATGGGATTAAATTCACAATTCGAATTTCATGTGCCCTCACACTTTAAGAGAGAATCCCAAACTTACAAATTTCCATTCAAGACTTCAATGGGATGACAAAAGGAAATGACTAACTCTCTCTCTTTCAAAGATATTCAAATGCACATAAGTAGTACCATAGGCTTGCCCTTCATGTATTTCTCCACTAATGTAGACAACTTGGTTCAAAATCAATTAGGACTTAAAGGATTGTAATTTAGGCTTTTGGTTAAGGTAAGGCAAAATTTTGGTTAAAGTGACTCAAAACCTCCCAAAGCACTACAATATTTACAATAAAAGTCCCCTTCCTTCAAAAACATTTTCCATCTTTTCTTCACTTTTCATTCCGCACCTAATCTTCCCTTTATTCACAACTTTTTATCACTTTATTCTATATATGTTTTTTTTTCTAAGTCAAGGAAGACTTTATATATATATATATATATATATATTTTCTACCTTCCACCTTTTCAAACAACTTCTATCTCACAACTTTTCCAACCTTCAACCCTCAAACATAGGCTTTTAGCCTATATTTACACTTTCAAAGTACTTAGGGATGTAGGGTTTCAAAAGCTAGATCAATTAAGAACAATGGATTTAAGCTTGTAATATGATTGCCAAAGAATAAGGTTAAAGGCTCAAAATGGGTTGACTAGGAAAAATATTTAAGGGTAGGAAATTTAAGGTATACTAGCGGTCCAAGGAAGCATAATATCACTTTTCAACCCAAGTTAGTCTATAATTTCGCCTTAAAGCACATTTCGGGAAAGTTCTAGACCACAAGTGATGCAAAAGAACTTTCACAATTAAAGCTCACCACACATGGCACATGAAAACTCAAATGGAATACAAATCCAAAATCCAATTGAAACCAATGAATCTCAAGGAATGCACAAACATGTAACCTAAGAGGCTATTTAGTGAACCAAAGAGCCAACATTAGAATCTAAAAGTCACAACAAGGATTTTTTACTTCAATCCTTTTTTTATTTTAAAGGCCAAAACTTCATATGCCGAAGTTTAAATTGTGTTGGTACCAAACAAGTCACACGTTGGCTCATGGGCACAAGATTACACCCCAAAAATCGATTTATTCACAACTAGCTACTAAACAAAAAAAAATATTTACTTTCTAAAAAAACTAAAGACTAATTCCTTTAAGAAAGGTGTCACGCCATCTACCATAGGGAAAAGTCACCCATTTCAATACAACTAAATTTCTTGGAAAAGAACCGCGGTAGAAAGAAAAACCAAGGAATTACATTAACACTAAAAAGAAAAATTTTGCCAAAAATTTAAACACAAAAATTATAAACCCAAATAAACAACAAGAAAAATGGAGACTAAAAATAGAAACTAACAATGATTTACTACTAAACTAACAATATTATCAATCTACACAAGTTCAAGTTCACAATTTAAACACAAAAATTATAAAATCAAATAAACAACAAGAAAAATGGAGACTAATAATAGAAACTAACAAGGATTTACTACTAAACTAACAATATTATCAATCTACACAAGTTCAAGTTCACAACCACCCAAACCAAAAAAAAATTAAACTACAAATTCCACACATAATCATCATATATATAGGAGCCACCCCCAGCCGAAAATATTGCATTGTCCCCAATGCAATTATACAAATGAAGCCAAAATGAAAGAGGTTCTCCCTGAATGGTATCAGTCGTCACTGGAGGTGCTGGGAGGCTCAAGCTCAAAGTCATCATCCTCGGTCTCACCCGGTCCACAGAACTTTCGCAAAGTGCTCATGATCTTGTTGAGGAACTTGCTCTTCTTCTTTTCATGTTCCCTTTGCTTCCGTTGCCTTCTTTCAATTTGCCCCAGCTTGGACTTGATGGCCTGTTGCTCCTTAGCAAGGTCAGACAATGTGGGGAGCTTTGCTAGGCCAGCTGGACCTGCAGAGGTTCTCTCTCCAGATGGTCCAGAAGGAATGCCAGCTACAAGCTGGCGTACCTGAGTGTCCATACCATAAACCTGCCTAGAGATGTACCTGAGAGTGAGAGGACCCTGCTCAAGTGGGGTGATGGTTGTGGAAGTACTTGTGGCATCTGCAGGAGTGTCATGTATCTCCGTGTCTGTGAACTGGCCAAAGCTGGGAGATGCTACATCAATTTTTCTCTTCTTTGGTGCAACTCCTGCTCCCTTTCTCAGCAAAGGATGGATGAGCTTTTCTGGGTTCTTTTCCTTCTCTGTAGGCTTAGGCAGTACCCCGGCCTCATAGCATAAATGGGTGATCAGGGATGGGAAGAATAAGCTCTTGGTTTGCTCTGCCACCACCTCTGCTATCTCATCGGTAATGAGTTGCCCCACGTTCACCGGCATACCCTCTAGAATTGCACAAATCACTCTTGCCTTCTCAGGTGTCACCTCTGTCTCATTTTTCAAAGGCATGATGTGAGCACAGATGATGAAGAGCCAAGTCTTGGCCTCCGCAGTGAATTCTGAAGACTCAATCCTGGTGTGATTTTTCATCCATTTCGGCACCTGTCCACCATGCAAGTGAGTGATGAACCACTGGGTACCCATCTCTTTAGCTCGCTCCCTGTACACCTTGTTGTTGACATTTGCAAGATTGTAATGGGCATTTATCCGCTCTGGATTGAAACGGACTTCGCAGCCTCTGACGGTAGCCACCAATTCATTGCTGAAGTCCGTCTCTACAGCATTGGCGTAGAATTCCCTAATGACCTCATAGTTGGCTGGCCTGGGCTCTTGGGCGAAGCAAATCCATCCTCTAGTAAGCAATCTCCCATGGAACTCGGGCCATCGGTCCTCAAGGTCGACTAGGAGGATGCCCCTTTCCCTGATCATGCTTTTGGAGAGTTGTTTATCGTACCGTTGGGAGCATCTGAGGATGAAAATATGGCAGCATCATAGTAGTCCTCTGCGGCAGCTTGCGCGGCATATTGTTGCGCATTTTCATTAATTGCCGAATCCATTTTATAGCCCAAAATACCTACAAAGAAAGTATACCTGTCAAACAACCAAATAGGCACGTACAACATTGCATTTAGAGGTAATTAGGCAAAAGAAACAAGTTAAAAAGCTTTCGGGGCAGAATGCGCGAAGCTACTATTTTTTTTTATTCTGGGAAGCAGTGAACCACGATCGCAGACAAAGTCACGCGATCGCGGAGAAGACATTGACGGGAAGCTCTACGATCGCGAAGGCATTTACGCGATCGCGTTGAACGATTTTGGTCACTGGTCAGATTTACACTTATGCAATCGCGGAATGAGCATTGCGATCGCGATGGCCGTCTTCTTCACCTAGACAGATTTCTTGTGGGCATTTCAGTGAACAGGTTGTGTGCTTCAATTTTCTTAGCAAGTAAGCACCATTAACCCAAGTATTTTTACCCCACAATTTCACAAAACAAATCTATTTCTCTCAACCAATCTCTCTCAGCAAGCAAGCATACAAAGAAACCCAACATGTATTTGATAAGGTAGATGAAATTTCAAGCCCTAAAATAAAGATATTTTCTGCTATTTGGCACTTAACACCAAGCAAAGGAGTAGAAGAGGCAAGATGAAACAAGAAAAATGAGAGGAATGCACATACCTTGAGAGTGATGGATGAAAAATTGCAATGGAATTAAGCCTACTTGATTTTTAGCAGTGTTCAGGGGTTAAGGGAAGCAGGGAGGTTTTTGTTCTTTGTTTGTGTGAACAAGTTTGGGGCGAGTATTTACCCTTCAGTGGTTTTGAACCTCAGAAATTTACCGTACATCGCGATCGCATGGACAGACCTGCGTTCGCGTAGAACAAACTTGCCAAAATTTCCGCGATCATGTGAGGAAAAGAGCGATCGCGTAGAGCAAAACATTTCTTATGCACAGCGATCGCGTGAGTACTCCTGCGATCGCGTAGGCTTGCCTCTTCCTGGATTTTCTGCAGCTACTGGTTTTTGGCTGCCCGACCACCCCGACCTGCTCATATCAACTCCAAAAATTCTCAAACTTGGGAGATTAGTCAAAAATAATATTATAAGCTATTCTAAAAAAGAAAATTTCAAAAACGACTAAAAATTTTGAAAAATAATGGGTTGCCTCCCACCAAGCGTCGCATTTAACGTCGTGGCACGACGCAAACAACATTACCACTTTTATCGCCATTTGGATGATATGAATTGGGCACCTAGCTTAGAATCAAGCTTGTGACCACGAGCGATGGGGGGTGGTAATTTGATGACCGAGCCAATGCTTAAATTCTTCATTTTGCACTTCTTGGCTCTCAAGTGAGGAATGTCATTTTGTTTTCTTGTTTCCTCAAACTGTAAAATGCATGGTATGAATTTTTCCTCCTCGCAATCCTCCATTGACTCATGCAGTTCAACTCCCGTAGCACCACACAATTCCAACGTTAAAAAATGCTTGGAATGTGACCTCAAACCTTCACTTTGCAATTTTTCTTGGACTTTGACGTCCTCATTTTCCCCTGAACTAGAGTCAATGTCAACCACATTTGCATTTACACCGGTTAACTCTAATTCCATATTTTCTCGGCATCATTAGTACTCATGGAGTCGGTTGGCGGATGTTCAATTTTTGACTCCTCAAAGCAAAGCTCACTTTCTTCCTCGGAATTGGACTCTTCTTGGCTTTTATCCGCACACTCAATTTGTTGGGCATAGTGAGCCTCAACCAAAATTTGCATTTGATCTTCCAAAGTGCGGATGTGTTCAGCATTGTAATTCAAGCCTTGTTTCAAGTCCTCGAGAACAAAGTTGTGCTTCTCCTCATTTTCAAGAATGATCTCCAACATGAGCATCACTTTCTCGTTTTGAGCATTTGAGAGTTTTTCTTGGTTTTGATCAAGTGCCAAGGTAGTATTTTCACTTTCAATGTCCAAGGAGGATTTTTGGTTTTCATTCACTTCCGAGTCCTTTTGAGCCCTTGAGGCTTCGATCATTTTATCCATTTGTGAGTGCAACCGTTGAAGTGCTAAGTCATTTTGGAGACTAGTCTCCAAAAGATGTTCCAAAGCATTTTGCTCCTTGTTTCCTTCTTCAAGTAGGTACTCCAACATAAGCTTCAACTCTCCATTTTGGCCATGCTCCACTTCTTCCACTTCCATGGTCTAATAATTCTCATCACAAAAAGTAGACTCATCATAGTAGGGGCTTGGGGAAGGGAAGGACAAATATGCACAATAATCCCAATGACCATTTTGGCCACCACACTTATCACAAATACTCCAACCATGGGATTGAGATTGTGCGCACAATCCACCCCCGGGAGAATTTAAATAATTTTACCACGAGTGTGGTCCTCCACAATAAGGACAAGGGTCACCAAAGTATGAACAACTACCATCCGACCAATTTTCATTGTACGATGCCATTTTTCAAAACTAAGAAAATAAACAAGAATTAAACAAGAAAAATAGACCAAGGTAAGAAAAATTAATTACACAAATATTCACAAGTTTGGACCAAAGCACTTTCGCTTACTTCTCAAACAACCTAAATTACGCCAAATTGTTCCCGGGCAACGGTGACAATTTTGGTGACGTCCAAATCCACTATAAAAAAGCAATAGACACGGTCGCAGCAATATAATTTATCCAACTATGAGTCGGGGTCGAATCCTACAGAGAACAATGTGCAGGTGATTAGGCATGTAAGAAAATTATCGCTAGTTGCGCAATGCCAAACACTAAGAATTTTGATTGGAAAATATTTTATATCTAAATGCGAAAATGTAAACTAACCTAAAAAGCAAGCAAAATGATCAATGGCTACAAGTATGAATGCATCGGGAATTACACTCAAGTAACGATCCAATGTATTTTATGATTTTATAAATATGAGCGAGTTTATGTTAATTAGCCACGAATAATAATTCTTAATTACCTTCCTCCGAAAACTAACAAGACTTCCTAATTGAATTATTCCTAATTACAATTAGAAGATTAAGTACACCCGGAAGGCTACAAGTAGTTCAATCCTATCCCTAGGTAGAATCTATAAAATGGGGGTTAACGCCTCAAGTTCTTGTTAATTAATCTTTTCCGACCCCAAACTATTTTTTCCAAAATCAATTTGGAGTTAATGGCCGAGTCCTAGGGTTAGCTAATCCCTTTAGAAACATTAAAGAACAAGAATAATTAAAGTAACAATAACTCAATTCATAAATATATAAAAATCATTCAATACATAAGCACAACAAGGTATTTAATCCACACTTTAAGTATAAATACTTCCATAAACATGGTTCAAGTGTTGGAAATAAACACTACACACTTAAATATTCAATACAAAGCAAGGAAATGAAGAAATAAACATAAATGGGTAAGAAAATCTTAACCCCAAGCTTCAATCTTCAAGACCCAAGTGTGTGTGCAAAAACCCTAGCTTCCAAAATTGTTCTCTCTAGTCTATGAGGGCTGAAAATATGCCAAAAATCCCCAAAAAATGTGTTTGGACGAGTATAAAAATGATTTGGGGATTACAAACGTGAAATTCCAAAATTGCCCAGAACTGTCCCAGATTCAAAGCAACGCGATCGCGTGAAATCGCCTGCGATCGCGTAGAGTGACCTTTTGATGCTTCTGCGATCGCGTGCACTGATCTGCGATCGCGTAGATGGACTTGCTGAAGCTCTGCGATCGCATGCATTTACCTGCGATCGCGTAGAGTGAATTTCGGAACTTCTGCGATCGCTTGGGTAAAATTGCGATTGCGTGTAACACATTTCCAGAACAATGCGAACGCTTCCCTTGTTCTGCGATCGCGTAGAGTAGTTTCCCAGCAGTCATTTTTCCACATTTTTGGCACAATTTGACTTGATTTCTTTCATTTCTTCTTCAAATCACATGACACTTGAAAATTTCCAATAAACTTCTTAAGATGTCCTAGTTTCCTACCAAAATTATGCAAAAGTTTAAATATTAAGAGGAGATAAGTTGGTAAAATACCAACTTATCACTCATGTACTCAGTGATACCCTGGTTTTAGGGTAGATTGTATCACACTTTGGGATTTATTATGTTTTCGAAAGGATTTCCTAAATGCTAACTGCTTCCGTCGTGATTTTTAGAGTTATTTTACTGTGCTGGGTTGTTGAGTTGAGGCTGGCCTAGCTAGTTCCACCATAGGCGACATCACGACAGTTGATTTTGGGTCGTGACACTCCATTCACATTGTCATCTCAAATCCCATATATACTCATTACACTTTATACATGGGACATACATTTTTCAGATTCACAAATACGATTATATTTGAGAAACAAGAATGAGCTTTCTGTCCAAAAGTGTCACTTGAAGACGAAAGAAGAAGTGGAGAAGAAACCGGGTGGTAAAAGGTTGAGAAAATAATCAAAATAGTCCTTATTGTATTGTCGTTTTTTTTTTTGGGTCCCTACTATGCGCATCCTAATGGATATGGTCCCTAATGTATAGAAAGGGTGTATTATTTTGGTCTTCGACAGATATGTTAAAAGTTCTATTAAGCTTAACACTTCAAAAACATCCAGTCTCATCTCTATTAGCTATGGCAGTAGAGCTCTACGAAATTAGTGAACAAAGAGTCATCAACATATAGACCTTCACTAAGCAACAAAATCAGAAGTAGAAGAAACTTTGTTTCATAGATATGGAAATCTACTGAAGAAGACAATGACTAAAGCACTATCGTGATATATATATATTTAAAAAGATAACAAAATGATTCATTTGTTTCTTGCTCATGTTGTCCCTATTTTTTTTATTAGCAAATAAATTTAGAATTGAAGATCCCACCTTTTTAGTAAATCAACAAAGAATTAGAGATCCCAGCATTTTGTGAAGATTCTTAGAAATATTCCGAAGTAAAGAATATTTCTGCAGAACAGAAATGTTTCTTCTAATTATTGTTTTTCTTTAAATTATTGAATACATATTTTGTGAGTATTTCGAAAATATACAACCAACAAAATTGTTTGAAAAATTCTTAACAAATACTCTACAACTTTTTCTGAATCTTTCAAAAGACTTCAGACCTCACATGCAGCCGTTTGTTTGAACATTTCCAAAAAAGTATTTGTAAAAGTTTTGTGTTTGTTTGAGCTGTGTTTGCAAATGATTAATTTTATTTCAATATTCTGTTTTTTCAGGAAACGTTTGAGTTGGTTATTTAATTTTTTAACCATTACTAAATAAACAAGAGTCATTTGCTTGAACTTCTTGATACCCAGATCTGCTGCGGTCAAATTTGATCTTAACCAAAAAATAACCCGTAAATTCCTTTCTCAATCTTGTCTCAAAATTTATAGGTATATTTTTTTTGTATGCGAGAAAATAAATGATCTATAGCTGAGATTTGGAGCTTTCCCTAACAGTCAAAAGCGAGGGGTTTGGTTTCATGGAGCTCTTTCACGACCCGCAATCCCTCCTTAAATGTCACGATGCCACCTAGTCTCTAACACTAGGTAAGCCTAATACTTAGTAAATGAATAACCGATTTTAACCAATTAACTATTAAGCATGAAACATAAATTTCTATATAAAGCCAACAATCTAAGGTAGATACATAATATCCCAAAACCGATAGTACAATTCATAAGCTCGACTAAGTTTACTAAAACATCTCTAAGTACAACTGTTCCAAATTAGAAATAAATAGTACAAATTAAAATTTCAGAAGGTGACTCCAGGCATGCGAATGTGACGGCAAGTATACCTTGAAGTCTCCACGGCAATACTCGATCCACTATATAATGACCAGTGTGCTTCCAAGTACATGGGTCTACACAAAAATGTGCAGCAAGCGTAGCATGAGTACACCACAGTGGTACCCAATAAGTATCAAAACTAAACTCGGTGGAGTAATGACGGGGGACAGTCAAGGCACCTACTGAACATAATAACCTGTACAATTATGAATATAAAACTAACAGGGAACAATATAAAGCTAAACATCGTAAGAATAATGTTACAATACTTGCAATAAAAATTAGAACAACAAGGAGCCAACAGGTAATAATGTCGTAAAGTGAGCAGAATAAAGTTTAAATATGGTGAAACCAAGTAAAGGAAAACAAGTAACAACCCGATAAAAACAATCGCTATTACACAAGATTTATCAAGAATTTTTCCGAGGTACCACACCTCACAATCACAAATCACGGGTCCAAAATCACGAACCCTAATCACTTGGCATCTTATGCCTATATAACAATCACAATCGCACGGACAATTCACGTATTGCATGGACAACTTACGTGCCAACACCATTAATACCTAATATCTGCACGGACAGCTCCGTACTAAGGGGAGTGACAATATCTCATATCCGCACAGACAACTCACGTGCGAACACCCCGACAATTCTTTCAATAATATCACTTGTGCTAGTAACATAACAACACAATATAACAACTCGCACAACATGTGTTCGTATGCCACATTATTTCCTCGAAATAATTCCAATACCACAACTACACATAGCCATCGGCTCAACAACAGTAAGCATAACAACAACAACAATAACACGGAGGAATGGAAACTAAACAATAAAAGAATTATGAAAACACAATAAAACGGAAGAATGGGATCAAAATGAAAGACATAACAAATAATAATGGCTTCAAATAAGAATAAATCAACAACGAGAGAGATAACATGTAACAACGATAACAAATAAGAATTACTCAATAGTAGGAAAGATAACATGTAATAATGATTTCAAATAAGAGTAACTTCAATTGGAAGAGGTAATATATAACTTCAATTAAGGATAATCAACTACAAAAGAGATAAAATGGCAATAAAAGAGACAACAACATCAATTAAGGCAAAAAAGGTATATTTTGCGATAAATGGTAGAACAAGAACCAGTCAACTTCAAATAAGACACGTAAGGGTAGATTTAGCAATGGAGAATATAACATGTTAAGGCAACTTCTTTTAATGTACACAAGAAACCTAAGAGTCTAAATGGTCAAATTTCCACATCTAAGCCTCGTACACACTCATCACCTCGGGTACACGTCTTTCACGTAGTTCAAATAGTGCAAACAAATTAATTCCTAAAAGGGTAGTTCCCCCACACAACGTTAGACAACATACTTATCTTAAAAGCTCTCAATCAATACTCTAAAACGGCTTTTCCTTCATAATTCACCTTCACTTGGCTCAAATCTAACCAAAATCGACTTAATAATATCAAATAATGCAAGAGAAATCAATTCCAATAAATAAAGCTATGATCTTTATACAATTCCTCAAAAGTCAACCCTGGACTCGCCCGGTCAAAACTTGGGTCCATGGGTAGATTCTTACTACCCATAACCCTACGAGCCTATACATGTGTTTTGGTTCAAAATCCGAGTCCAAATCAACTCTCAAAACTCAAATTCTCATTTTTTTTAAAATATAGACAAAGTTTCCCAAAATTTCACTTTGATTTTCAGGATTTTGATATTAAATCTCACATATAATCATGTAAAAGAGTTAGAAATTGAACAAAATCACTTACTCAGTGATTGAACCCCCTTCGCAAATGCAAACCTAGCAGACTTAGCCTATTATCCAAAATGTGACACATATCTCACAAACGCAAGACCTGCAATACCTAATCACAGCAGTTATTTCCAAAACTATTCCAAATATAATACGTCTGAAACTCAACCGAGCCCTTAAGGATCCAAACCAAACATCAACACAAGTCTAAAAATATAACAGGAACTCGCTCGCGTGATCATTCATCAAAATAACACCCGAAACTACGAACCAGACCTCCAAAACACATAAAATCAACATGAAACTCAAGAACTTCTAAACATACAACTGCGCATATGATTCCTATCAAATCAACTCAAACTGTCGGCCAAATTTGCGGACAAGTTTTAAAGGAATAAATAAACCTATTCCAAGTCCGAAAACATTCCAAACACGATAGCTATAAAATCAACCTACGGTCAAACTTATCATTCAAAGCCTTTAAATTGCGAACTTGCAGGAAAATAACAAAAATCAATATACGGTCCTCCGAATTCTATTTTAGGTTTACACAAGTCCAAAATTGCGATACGAACCTGCCGGAGCCCTCAAAACACTGTTACGGGGTCGTTTTCAGAAAATTCAAACCTCGGTCAACATTTTCAATTTAAGCTTCAAAAGTAAGAATCACTCATCCAAATTCATTACGAAACATCCAATATGAAGCTACTCAATACCTCAAACTACAGAACGGAACCTTAAAGTTCATAACGACCGGTCGGGTCATTACATTCTCCCACTCTAAAATAAATGTTCGTCCTCTAACGTGAGAAGAGTATTCCCAAGCCATAAAATCATAGTACAAACTCTCCATAAACATACTCACGGGCGATCCTACAACATCCCAATCCATGTAGGCCTGACAACGTCATCTCCAAAGATTATTCCCTACTCATGCCGATAAGGCTTAGAATCAAATTTCCACATCCACCAAGGGACCTATTATCACAAAACACACTGTAAAATCCTAAGCAAGCTACAACAGCTCTTTCATACACCCATAAGGTATAACCACATGATATAATGATTAGTGTGGATTTTGACCACTTATTAGCCCTTTTTGCTTCTGTTTTAGTCCGAAAGTATCGATTTATGTTCCTAAAACTAATGAAAGCATGCAAATTGTAGGAATGCTTGAAAGTTGGGCTGTCATAAAGAAATCTGATTCAAAAAGGAGTGTTTTAACTCACAAGGAAATAAGGGGCGCATGACATAAGAAGTTTGATCCGTAGAAGAATTTTTGGTGCCGCAAAAAAAAATGCGGACTGGAGAATTCCCTCTACGACCACAGAACAAGTAAAGAAGCCCAATAGAGTTTTAGCTGATGTGTGGACTGCACATGATTTGTATGGCCACAGAACAATATCTGCACTAACAAATGATTCAAATTTAAGAGAGTGTGCAAATGACCAACACTTGAAGCCTTGCCTAAAGTGTGGACCGTACAATTCCATGTGTGTCCATAGAAGATGCTTTACAGCTGTAGACCAAATTATTTGGCTGTAGAATCCAAGTCCTTGCAAGCTGAAGCAATCTGCGGACCACACATGGAACTGTACAGTCGTAGAACCTCCCGAGGGATATTTTTGTCAGCAAATTTTGGTCCACTATAAATAGGCAAGAATCACATTTTTATCAAAGTTTTGAAGTTTGAGCTGTTGAAGCTATTGTATTTTTCTATTTTAGAAAGTTTTTTGACAATTTTAGGATTTAATTATCATATTTAATCATTTTAATCTTAGATTATGAGTTTAATTAGTGTTTCTTCTTTGATTTCTTCATTTATGCTTCAATTATATAATTTATTGGTGCAAACATTAATTCATGCTTTTTTAACATGTTCTTCGCTTGAGAAAGAGAGACCTAGTCTAGGAAAACTTGGCTAACAATAAATTCGGCTATTAAGGATTTGATTAGCCTAATTAAAGGTTTTGTACAGATATAGTAAGAACCGGACTTGAGCTCAGATCAATTATTTAGCTTTATACCCATTTGGCCTTCAAAAAGCTAAATTGGGCACAATCACTCTTTGGCCGAGAGGTATTGAGTGGGCAACGTAGAGTTGATATCTATAATACACCTCAATTATTAAAACAAGTGTTAAAATATTCAACCCATTAGGCGAACACCTAGATTAAGGTCACATCCCTGGGCTTTTTAACTATTTGAAAAAAAACAAAAAATAATCATTCGCTTTCTAATTTCTTCTCTTAAGTTATAATTTTTAGAGTAAAATTAGAATTAGAAATCAAAAACCTTTGTTTGGAAGTGCAATCTAGTTGTTCCATTTGCTTTCGTCAAGTGCATACCCGAGCACCCATATTAAAATCCCTGTGGAAATCGACCTCGACTCAAGTCAATCGAAGAAGCCGGCTGCCTCATGACAATGTGCCCGCTCCAACCCTACCTCCACCACGTGAGGCTCCACAGCGGGTATTACCTAATGAAGTTTATGCTAATGAAATATTCTCACCCCGTATTAGGGCGGGCAACTTCTAAATCACCAATGTGATGCTACTTTGCTTGAGAAATGGGGCTTCTTTACCGGTTTTCCAACTCAAAATGCTTATAAGCATTTGAAGGGCATTGTGGATACATGTTGGGGGAGTAAGAAAATTAATGTTTCCGAAGGTGAATTGTGTCTAAGGCAATTTCCCTTCTCTCTATGGAAGAAAGCTTTAGATTTGTTGGAAAAATTGTCGAGTCTTTCAATTCACACTTGGGATTAGTTGGTGGAAAAGTTCATTACTATGTTTTCTCTCCTGGGCACATGACTATACTTCGAGATGAGATCTTGGCATTCAAGCAAGAGCTGAATGAACCACTACATGAGATATAGGAGTTCTATAAAACTATGGTTTAGGAAAGATCTAAGAATAATATGACAGAAAACATAATTCAACAAACCTTCTATCATAGGATTAACACAATCAACTAATGTGTAGTGAATCAACTAGCCGGTGGGAACTTTAAAACTACGCCTTATGCAGAGGCGCGTGAGATTTTGGATGAGATGGAAGAAACATCATCGGCTTGGCAATCCAGGGCCAATGTTCCATAAGGTGACCCGAATATGATCCACATTCACAAAGAATTGCATGACCATGGGCAAGCCATTGCCAAATTGAAAACTACCATGAATCAGCTAGCAAAGGCTCAACTTAGTAATGTCCATGCTCCTAAGCAAGTTAATGCTTTTGAGGGAGTAAATATGTTGGTGAACAAGAGAAGGATCAAGGGTCCTCAAGTGCAAACTCGAGTGGAGAACTATGTGCAAAATGATGGCAGGTTTGAGCAAGATGGTTCTTACAATTAACAAGAGGAGAAAAAGCAATATGTGAATAATTTTCAAGGGCAAAGAAACAACTTCCAAGGCCTAAACCAACAAGAATGGCGACCACAAAATAATCATGGCAATTGGAACTCTTATAATCAAGGAAATTGGAGTAGCAATGTTAAGCAATGAAATTGGCATACCAACAACAATCAAGGAAATTAGAGTGGGAACAACCAAGAAAATTGGAGAGGCAACAATCAAGGCGGATGGAGTAACAAACAAAGCAAACAAGGGTCGAGTTTTCAAAGGCCCCCAATGTAACAACAACCGAGCAACCCAACTACTTATTCTTCTCATGGCTCAATTTCTTTAAACAATAAGATGGGATGTACTGAAAATATGTTCAAGCAAATGATGAAAAAGAATGTCGATTTCGATGCCCAACTTGCCTCACACAACATATCAATTCGCAACCTAGAAGTTCAAATGGGACAAATCTCTCAAGCTTTAAATTCTCGCCCTAAAGGAGCACTACCAAGTGACACGGTGGTGAACCAAAAAAGAGGAAACAATATGGGACATGCTATGGCGGTTATCACAAGAAGTGGAAGAGGCGGGGGATGCACCCACCTCAAGTGGTAGGCAACTTGTTGATGATGACCAAGTGATGCAAGAAGAAGAGGTCTTGAACAATTTTGTGCAACCTAATGAGAAAGTTATGATTGATATTGATGATAGTATGGAAGAGACCCAAGAGGAGGTTAT
The DNA here is from genome assembly GCA_026770625.1 of Nicotiana glauca. Taxonomy (NCBI): domain Eukaryota; kingdom Viridiplantae; phylum Streptophyta; class Magnoliopsida; order Solanales; family Solanaceae; genus Nicotiana; species Nicotiana glauca. The sequence goes on along the minus strand of MU694231.1, from coordinate 55,411 downwards.
CCCGTTTAGGGAAAACATCATTGACATACTGGAGCCGGTAATGAAAAAGGCAAAAGCACCATTGCTCAAGACTCCACCTCCATACCCTCAAAGACTTGCAAACAAAAATGGTGAGAATAAATTCAAGAAGTTCATTCAAATGACGAAGAGTCTCTCAATAAATGTTACATTGGTCGAAGCTTTGGAACAAATGCTCGACTATCCAAAGTTTATGAAGAATTTTGTCACCAAGAAGTGGTCAATGAATTTTGAAACTATTAAAGTCAATCGTCAAGTTAGTGAAATTGTTCATTCAATGACTCCTAAGTTAGAGGATCTCAGTGCTTTCACGATTCCTTATTGTAATGACCCGATCGATCGTTTAAAGAGTTATAGTCCTATTCCCCTATTTTTGCTCTTTTTATGTTCTATAGCTATTATATGACTTACCAGGTTAGTTGGTTCGATCCAGAGAGATTTTAGAGTGATATGAGATACTTAGTCTCTTGATGGAAAACTTTAGTTGAAAAAGTTGACCGGATGTTGGATTATATGTAAACGAACTTGGATTTGTATTTTGACGGTTCTGTTAGCTTTGTTAGGTGATTTTGGACTTAGGAACATGTCTGGATTCTGATTTTCAGGTCCATAGTAGAATTACGCTTGAAATAGTGAAAGTTAGAATTTTAAAAAGTTTGACCGGGAGTGGAATTTTTGATATTGGAGTCGGATTGGATTTCTAGATGTTGGAGTAGGTTCGTGGGTCATTTGTGACTTGTGTGAAAAACTTGAGGTCAATCCAACGTGATTAGATTGGTCTTGATGTAGTTTGTAGAATTTAGAAATTTCAAAGATCATTAGGCTTGAATCCATGTGCAATCCATGTTTTTGATGTTATTTGAGGTGATTCGAGGATTTGAATAAGTTTGTATGATGTTTTAAGACGTGTTGGTAAGTTTAGTTAAGGTCTTGGGGCTTCGGGTTGATTTTGGGTGGTTAAACACTTGAATTAAATTAGAGAGCAGCTGAAGCTTTTGACCTCTGATGGTGTAACCGCTCTTGCGGAGTGGGAGCCGCAGGTGCGAGCCCGCAGAAGTGGGAAGGAAAGACGCAAAAGCAGAAATGGTCATAAGGAGCAGGGGTCATAGGTGCGAAGGTTTTCCTGCACCTACGAGGCTGCAGATGCGGACCTATTGCACAGAAGCGCTTCGACAAAAGCTAATAGCAGTGAGTAAGTGCGGTGGCTGGAGAAGTTAGTTATTTCTGCAGAAGTAGACATTCGAACACAAAAGCAAGACCGAAAAAGTGGTATTTTGGCCGCAGGTGCGAAAGGCCCGGGCAGACCATATAAATACGAGGGTTCCGAGATTTTTCACCATTTCTATCATTTTGAGCTCAAATTGTGGAGGTTTTTGAAGAGATTATTAAGGTAAGCTCCTTGTGTTCATTTTTATTCAATAATTATTTTTCCCCACTTATTTTTCACCTAGTTGGTGTGTTTTTAGGTGAAATTAGGAGGTTTGAGTCTAGGGATTTGGAGAGTGAATTTTGGGAATTTGAATAACGATTTGGTGTGGGATTTTGATAAAAATTGTATGGAGATTTTGGATTTTATGACTTTGGAAGATTTTGAGACGTGGGCCCGAAGGCCGGGTTTGAGCCGATTTCAGATTTTTGTTATAACTTCGTATTATTCGTGTGGACTTGATTCCTTTAGCCTGTCTTGATTGTAATGTACTACATGTGAATAGATTTGGAACTTTTGGAGGCCAACTTACGAGGAAAAGGCATTTTAGAGTAGAGTCTTTGCCCGGATAGAGGTAAGTAACAGTGGTAAATCTGGTTCTGAGTGTATAAAACCTCGGATTTATGCGTATGTAATTATTTTGGAGGTGACGCACATGCTAGGTGACGGGCATGTGTGCGTGAACCATGGAAATTGTGACTTGGTTCATTCCGTGAAACTGTAAAGTTGAATAAATTGTTGCTAGCTATATGCTCTCCATGTGTCATAAAAATTTAAATCATCTTAGAAATCATGTTTACGCTATATGTTTGTACTATAGGGACCCACAGAGGCCGTGATACCTATTGAATTACTTGATATTTTCTATTCATACTCAGTCGTAGTCTTACATGCATATTTTACCTTAGTCTCTGTTATTCCTTGTTGGTACGATATATCATTTCTGTTTTGGGCTGATTTCCATGACTATTGAGAGCCCATCAGACTAGATAGGTTGATGACTGAGTGAGGGCGAGGGCCTGATGGTGAGATATTGATACCATAACACGTGAATTGTCCGTGCGAATTTAGATATTTATACTGTAGCATATGAGTTATCTGTGCGGATTATAGCTCTTGGGTTGTAGGAGCCCCTCTGGGGTCTGTACACCCCCTAGTGAGTGCAGGTACCTATTGAGTATGAGTGTTGAGGACTGAAAGCCGAGTGATGAGCTATTGAGAAAGACTGAGTGATTGTTTCCCTGAGAGGTTGTATCTGTTTTCATTGTTGTTGAACTTAGCTACTATATTTCATTGTTTTGAAACTTGTGGAGATATTATACCCGGTTTTTACTTGAACTTAGCAGGAATATACTTAATTGATTTAAATTATTAGATTTGAAAGCATGTCTACTTTCTTGTTGAAACTACTAAAAATGGATTATAACTGTGTAGCTCGTCATTATCTCTCAGTTCCTCATTTATTATTGTTACTTACTGAGATGGTTTTAGTCACGCTACATATGTGCAGATCTAGGTGTTTTCAGACATGGTGGCCGTTGATATCGTGCATGGTTGACCTTTGGAGACTACGAGGTAGCTACTCGGCGTACGCAGTCCTTGTTTCTCCTTCCTTATCTTTTCTTTATTTGTATTTTTATTCAGACGTTCATAGTCATTTCTATTCTAGGAGATACTCATGAGCTCAGTGACACCTCGATATTGGGAGCTAGTTTCCACACTTGTGTTTGGGTTTTACCCTTTTTATGAAAATTTGCTTATTTTAAATTTCTTAAATTCACTTTCTGTTAAATGTTGGTAGTATTTTGAATTGGCTTGCCTTGTACCACGATAGGCATCGTCGCGACAGGTTAGGATTTGGGTCGTGACAAGTTGGTATCAGAGCCTAGGTTACATAGGTCTCATGAGTCATGAGAAGGTTCAGTAGAGTCTTGCGGATCGGTACGAAGACGTATGTACTTATCTTCGAGAGGCTGCCTAACCCTTAGGAAACTTCACATTCTTGAACTCGTCATGCAAATCTGTTGAATCTGGTACTAAACTTCAGTTATTCTATTCTCTCATAGATGGTAAGGACATGTACTACTGGATAGGATGGACAACCAGCATTACCACCAGTCAGGGTCGCGAGACGCCGAAGTCGCGGTAAAGGTTGTAATAGGGGCAAAGGTGCAGCTCCCACAGCAGCTAGGGCAGAACCTGCAGACCCACCAACTGCACCAATTCAGGAGAAGCTTCCATTTGTGGATTAGCCAGTGGGGCCAGCTTAGAACATTGATTTAATTCGGGACTTAGCTCATTTCTCCAATTTGTCACTCGGGTTGGCCGACTTTGGGACCTCTTGGAAGGGACATTTTCGTCGTCCATTGCAAGATAAATGATTCACACTTATTGTGAGTTAAATACATGAATTATGTTGTCACGACCCAAATCTCACATGTCATAAAACTAAGGACTCAGAGGGCATATCAAAATAACGAGTAAAATAGGATGATACATAGGAATAAGTAGAACCAGGGTCAAATAATGTGGAAGTATCTATGTGGCACACTGAGACAATACATTTAATCACTGCATCTGAAGCAATAGTCTGTGGCCTAGTAGGAATAGCATAGAATCAAGCTTGACCATCACCTAATTTGCCTCCCCCTCTAGGGCGACCTCTAGCTGTCTGAGCCCCACCCTAAGATGGCTCGGCGAGTGATGAAGTAACTAGTACGGAAGTCATAGCCTGACCACTCTGCTGAACTAACCTCCCGAATGACGGGGACACTATCTAGACACATGCCCAAACTCCCTTCACTCGAAACAACTCCCCAGTGGTGATGCTGGGGACTGAATCGTGCCCCGAGTACCAGAATAACTACTAGAACGACCTGGCACAAATGAACCCTGAACCGATGGAGCACGAGATGGAATCTGAGATGGGAGATCACTGAGAGATGACTGACCCAGACAAGCACTGTATGAACCACGGCTAGCTGATGCACCATGATGAATTGGATGAGCCATCTTAGCGGGCTTATAAGGACGAACCCTAATATGATAGGACTGCCCGGCAGAAGGAACACCGCTAAAACCACCCAAATCAGAAGGCCTCTTGTCCTCCCTTCCCTCATACTCTATGGACCAACTCTAGCTGTCGAGCAATACTTTTTTTTTATCAACCACCTTGTCAAACCTGGCACCTGATGCATTCTCCAAAGTCATAATAAAATGCAACTAATAGCTGATGCATCAATGAACCTCCTACTTCTCTCCCTCTCAGTGGGAACCAACCTGATCACATGACGAGGCAACTCTAAAAATCTAATCTCATACTAGGTCATAGACATACCCTTCAGGCATATCTCCTTGAACTGCCTACACAACTCCTCTCAGTGGGTCGGCGGCACAAACTTCTCCAAGAAGAGAACGAAGAACTCGTACCGTGAAAGTGGTACAGAATCGGCTGGCTTGCTCCGCTCATAGGTCTCCCACCATCTGAAAGTTGACCCCGTCTGCTGAAAAGGAGTAAATGAGACTCTACTAGTCTCCAGAAGACCCATCATGCGAAGAATCCATTGGCACATATCCAAGAAATCCTGAGCATCCTCTAACTCAGCCCCACTGAATGATCGAGGCTTAAGCCTCCCAAACCTCTCCAGTCTCTTCTGCTCCTCATCACTCATAATAGGACCCACTTGAGCCAGAGAAACTGCAACCGGCTAGGGTGGTAGTACCCCCAATGTCTAAAGTCCATGCACCACCTACTTTAGAATACGGGCGGTGGGAGTTGGAGTACCACCCCCAGTCTAAGAAGTTGTTGGCACGGTCTGAACAGAAACTTCCTGAGCAAGGTTAGTGCAATCCGTCAATATATGGGCCAAAGCATCTTGAACACCTAGATTCACAATGGGCACAGCTGGTGCCTAAGCTAGCCCAACTGGCTCAACCACATCTAGAATTTGCTCCTGAGCTGGAGTGACTGGTGGGTCTACAGGTGCGGCTCTAGCTACTGTACCAGCTATACCTCGACCTCTACCGCGCCCCGGCCTCTTGTGGCCATAGCTGGTGGTACTGGTGGCCGTCTACCCGATCCAATAGCATGTGTCCTTACCATCTATTAGAGAATAGAATAATGTAAATTTAGTTTTCGGAATCAACAAATTCGCACGACAAGAATTCAAGAAAGTAAAGTTTTCCTAATGGTTGGGCAGCCTCTCGAAGATAAGTACAGACGTCTCCGTACCGATCCGCAAGACTCTTCTAACCCTGCTCAAGACTCGTGAGACCTATGTAAACAAGGCTCTAACACTAAATTGTCACGACCCAAATCTCACATGTCATGATAGCGCCTATTGCAATACTAGGCAAGCCAACATTCACAATAAACCACACATTTTTTAATTTTGAAAACATAATAAATTAAGCTTAAGAGTTAAAAAAAATTTAAAATAGCTGATATGAAAAATACCGCAATTCATTACACAACTCTACATACACCAGTGTGTCACCGAGTACATAAGCATCTATAGAATAACATAGCATGAAATACTGTCCAGGAGAGGAGAACAGTACAAATACAACTAAAAGATAAAGGAGGAGAGTCAAGGACTGCGAACGCCAAAGCAGCTACCTCAAGTATCTCCAAACTGAATAAAAGCTCCAAAGTCAGCAACCACTGTACCAAGAAGTAACTGGATCTGCACACGAAGTACAGAGTGTAGATGAGTACCACCGACCAATGTACCCAACAAGTAACAAAACTAACATTTGGGACGAAAGAAGTGACGAGCTCAATGGGTACAATCCATATACAAAAATAACAGTACAAAATTGTATACATGCTTTTAAGTTCAACAGTTAAAGCTCAAACAGGTAAGATATGTCAAGTATAACTGGAATAAGAAATAATACATCTCGATATCTACATGTCAGTTATGTATGCCAATTGTAATACAAAACAATGATGAAATCATATTCATACTCTCGGAGTATCAATCACTCACTCCTCCTATTCACTCCATCCTTACAATCACTCATTCCTCCCAATCACTCGGCACTCACACTAAGTAGGTACCTACGCTCACTGTGATAAGTCAGACTTCGGAGGGCCGGATCTTGCCCAAGCTCAATAATAAGCCAATCATGGCATGAATCAATTAAGTCTGCTATGACTACATCCCAATCCCATAAATATCCTCACAATGAGGCCCTCCGCCTCACTTATTCATCAATCTTTCCAGTCTCTCAGGCTCACAATGTCATGAAAATTAGCCCAAACAGTGATAATATGAAGTATCAATAAATGGCAACAGAGACTATGATATGATATGCAAATTATAGATATGATTGAGTACATAATTGCAAATTAAGCAAGTAATAGATTTCTAAATGAATCGCAGCTCAATTTCTCTAACACATGGAGAATATACGGATAACAATAAGATTATTCAACTACACAATTTCACGAGATCGATCGAATCACAATTTCTACAGTGCACGCCCACACGCCCACCACCTAGCATGTATGTTACCTCAATATCAACCTTATAACACGCAATTCAGGGATTCATACCCTAAGAACCAAGTTTAGAAGTGTTACTTACCTCAAACTGGGCAAATCTATACTCCAATAAGCCCTTGCCTCGTGAATTGGCCTCTGAACGCCTCAAATCTAGCCACAAATTATTTGATACAATCAACACGAGCTATTGGAATCAATTCCATATGAAAATGTTAAGTTCTTAGTCAAAAGTCAAAAAAGTCAACTCAAAAAGTCAACCCCCAGCCCACGTCTCGAAATCCAAAAAAATTAACAAAATTCAAATACCCATTAGACCACGAGTCAAATCATTTCAAAATTACTCAAATACGATCACAATTCGACCTTCAAATCCTCTAATTAAAGCCTAGAAGGTTTCAACATTTTTTCTCAATTTTTCAACCCAAATCACTAATTAAATGATAAAAATAATGATACATTCATGTAATTTAACAAAAACCAAGTTAGAATCAATTTTCCTAATCACTCCTTTTAAAATCTCTCCAAGAATCACCTCAATCCGAGCTCCCAAAATAAAATTGTGGAATATGGCTCAAACCCTCATTTTTGATATTTTAATCTAATCTGCCCAAAAGTCCTCAATCGCGATTGCGAAAAATAAGTTGCCAAGAATTAACTCTACGTGAACGCACATAGACCCACATGAATGGGGAAACCCCTAACCTACACGATCTCCAGACACTCTTATGCGGTCACGAATAGCAACCATGCGTGAACCCAGTCTCCTCTTTTCCTTTTCGCGAACGCGACTAGACCCACACTCGTTCACGATTCACTGCTTCACCAACTTATGCGATCACAGACCTATGCTCGTGAACACATAGCACCAAAATTCCAGCTGCCCAAAATAAGACTACGCGATCATGGACCTTCCCACGAGATCGCATACAAGGAAACCAGACCTGCAACACCATAATCTTCCAAGGCGCAAAATGCGGCGAACATGATCTGAATCACACCCGAGGCCCCCGGGACCTCAACCAAACGTACCAACAAGTCCTAAAATATCATACAAAATCACTCGAAGCATCAAATCATATCAAACAATACTAAAATCATGAATCACGCATCGATTCAAGCCTAATAAACTTATGAGTTTCTAACTTCTCCGTTATATGCCGAAAACCTATCAAATCATGTCTGATTGATCTCAAAGTTTACACACAAGCCACAAATGACAAAATGGACCTATTCCATCTTCCAGAACCAAAATCCAATCCCGGTAACCACAAAGTCAACTCTCGGTCAAACCTCTCAACTCTCCAAACTTCCATTTATCCAACTTTTTCCATTTCAAGCCAAAATCACTTATGGACCTCCAAATCACAGTCCGGACTTACTTCTAAGTGCAAAATCACCATGAATAGCTATCATAATTATCAAAAACCCATTCCAGAGTCGTTTACATGTAAGTCAATATCCGATCAACTCTTTCAACTTAAGCTTTCAGCCTTGGGATTAAGTGTCTCAATTCATTCTGAAACATTCAAGGAACCAAACCAATTAACCCAACAAGTCATATATCAATAATTGAGCATAGAATAAGAAGTAAACGAGGAAACGGGGCTACAACACTCTAATCAACCGGCCAGGTTGTTACATATATATGAATTTGAACATGAATAATGTGAATTGTGAGATTTTGAAGAAAAACCTAAAATTTATATTTTTAGATTTTGACCACGAAATTGGATATGCAATTGGAAATAAATTATATATTTGAGTTCATGGTGTTATGAGTAATGTTTATCTTCAAGAATTTTTAGAATTCGGCCATGTGGCTTGAGGGTTGACTTTGTTGACTTTTCGAGCAGAGTTAAAAAAATTATAGATTGATTAATTATGAGTGTTGGGGTATATTTTTATCGATTTGAATGTTGTTTGACTAGTATCGGATTGATGGGCATCGGTTTGAGGTGTTAGAGGGGCATTGGAGCCGGTTATAGAACTTCGAAGCGAGATAAGTCTCATGTCTAACCTTGTGAAGGGGAAACAACCCTGTATGTATTAAATTGTTATGTGCTACTAGTTGTGGGTGCTATGTACGCACGAGGTGATGAGAGTCTATAAAAGCTAAAAGCATGTCTATGTCCGGGTAGACTTAGGACTTTATCATGTAATTATTTGAACTCAAGTGGCTAGTTTAATTACTTGATTTTATAATTAAAATTTGGTTGGAAATATATTAGGCTGAGCTTTATTACCTTGATTTGCTTGGCGAGATATTTGATAGACGGTAAAGGACATGTTTACTTTATGCTCCTGCACCTGTGTTGCGAACATATGACCTGTAATTCGATAAGTTTCTTCCATTCCTGTGGATTAGATTGAACGCCTCGGTAGTATATTGAGATGCATATCTAGTTCACGGCTATCGACCCTTGGTAGTGTACACACCACTCTAGTTCGAGTTATACGACCTCGACATAATCATGCGTGATACCATTAGGAGTTCAAAATTCATGAGATTCCCCTTTAATTAAGACCTGGCATTTATGTGTATTCCTTATCCCTTTGATATTCCACTTGATATTTCAGATCTATTGAGTAGCATATGAGATTTGAGAGATTTATATCGCCAAAAGAAATGTTGGAGGATTATGTGAGTTGCAGTTTTTACCTCATTGTTTCTGTTATATTTCATATCTGTTTATAACTTATTATATTATTTTATTGGATCACTAGTAAGTGTCGATATCAACCACTCGTCACCACATTTTTGGGGTTAGGGTAGATACTTACTAGGTACGCGTTGATTTATGTACTCATACTATACTTCTGCACTAAATGAGCAGGATCTAACAGGTTCATTGGATGGTCATCTTGGCACATAGGCGCAACTGCTGAGGGGATTTTATGGTGAGCTGCATTCCATGCTATGTGTCGCATTCTACAGAGTCTCCATCATATTTATTTACTTTATCATGTCTATTTTACATTCTAAATAGATGTTATATTATTATTTTACTCCTTAGTAGATGCTCTTGCACTTGTGACACTGAATTTTGGGATATTCTAGTCTATGTTTATAGATTTTCATAATATTGTCATCTTTTATTTTTATACCTTACTAATTATATATGTACCTATGACTTTCAATGCGTATATTTATTTACTTAATAAAATTTATGATTTTGAAAGTAATAAAATGAATAATTAACATAATAGTTCACCGTTGGCTTTCCTAACGGCGATGTTGGACAGCATCATGGCCTATAGTGGGTTTTGGGCATGACAACTTGGTATCAGATATTTAGATTCACTTAGGTCTCAAAAGTCATCATCAAGTCTAGTAGAGTCTTCTGGATCAGTACGGAGACATCTGTACTTATATTCAAGAGGATACCAGGCTGTTAGGAGAACTTCCCTTTTTGGTTCCTCGTCGTACGATTTGATTCCATTAAAGTCTATGTCTTCATTTTCTTCTTACTCATTCTTATGCGATGTTGATCGATTGTTATTAATTGGGCATCAAGGAGTTGCAGTGGTGTTGCAATTGAGGTACAATATATTTTCCCTCTGTGTATTTGGGCGGATTATTATCGTCACCTTGTGGAAGGATGTTCTGTCATTTTAGCCCAGTGCTAGTGTTGCCAAAGGTTTCGAGGCTATGCACATTGCATTATGATGTTCATGTGTTGTTATCGCGCAGTATTGTTGTGAATGTTAGGGTGCTTATTTATGTGTTACAGCAGTGAATGGCTCGAAAGGAGGATTACTCAGTTCATGCTTTAGAGGTTTTGGCATTTTATTCTAGTGGAGAAAAAGCAATTAGAGTATGGATGTTCAGGCCTTGGTTGATGGAGTAGTGAGACGTGATATTTTCAAAGATGATGGAATTCTCATTTTGATGTGGTGTTGTCATCCTTGTTGGAACGCATTAAGGCTCATTGGTGTTAAGGTCTCCTTTGAATTGCCTTCAAGGCAAGGTGTTGTGGAATGGCGCCTAAGCAACAGTTATTAAAGATGATGGTGTATGGCAGCTTCAGAGTCAAAACGGTGTTTCAAGTGTTGACGGCTCGAGAGATGATCTTTATGTTGGCTTAGAGTAGGTGGCAAATTTTCAGTTTGGGTGCTACAAAGATGGATTATCAATTGAGGTCATATTTTGGCAGAAAAATAGGGGGAATTACATGGTGGGAGGTGTCTCAATATGGTTGAATTGCTAGAAGGTCAAGTACAAATAGTAGAGGCCGAGTAGTTTCTTAAGGAGATGGTTTAACCAAAATAGAAGTGGCAGAGTAGCGTATGGATTCTGTAATAGGATAGACACATGCCTTGTGAAAGTTTAGAGCGATTCGGGGATCATGGTAGACAATGACTAAGTCTATGTATTTCATTTGGGATGGTGCTTACTGTATTGAGGAAGGTTTAATTTGACAGAAAGAAGTTTGCTTGAAATGAAGATGGGTGTAAAAACTTATTTATCGTTTTAGGATGCACCATTACTTCGAGTTAAGAACGTATTATTGGACCTTTAATTAATGCTAATGGGGAAAAAAATAGACTCTTATAGCTAGTGGATGAGCATGGGCTCCGGGGGGGGGGGGGGGTTT
>MU694231.1:13770-42787 GCA_026770625.1 Nicotiana glauca | reverse complement strand
CTAATTTCATAGTAGTTGTAACCCGGGCAATGTAATTAAAAGATGTCAATATGGAATTCCATAGGTGGTCTATCTCCTGTGAGCGGGTTAGTGGTTGCATTGTTTTTTATGATTTTCCTATAAAGAGTTCTGCTTTCTACCCAACGGGAGGCATGCACTGCGATATAAGCTTGGATCGCTTGAAGGAGATTGTACAACTGTCAGGAAGTTAGATGTGCAATTTTGGCTGATAATTCAGAATGTTTTATGAAAAATATAATAAGAGGTTACGAGAAATTTGGCGGGTTAGCGGTGCGAGATCATGGTAATTGAGAAGAAGGAACTGGTGTGGATTCTGGATTTATGCGATTGTAGCTTAAAGCTAAGTTTAGGAGCCCACCGTCTACGATTGGTTCATGTGGCTATGTGCCTTGGCAATATCGGGTTATCGATATGCCGGTGAATTTTTTATGACTAAAGAAATAAAATACCAAGGGATATTTGGGCAAAGGACTTGATGAATGTGTGCTACATTTCGCCTTATCGATTCAGGTGCATATTTTGAGATGACTCAGAGTTTATGCTTCTTGTGGATGTGATGTACAAGGAAAATAATTCATCGGGTTGCTTCTTTGGGAGTGTTCGTGTACTAACAGTACACTAGAGTTTGGTTATATTCGGGACCAGATCAAAGTGGGTGACTCCTAACAATGGTTTGTTCAAGAATTAAAGTGCAGTGTCTAAGGATTTTGGGTAAGTTAAGTGGTTGAGGACTGGATTTTGCAGTGGAGTGTGAAGAATACTTGAGGAATTTCTATGTTCCCATCGGGTATGCGGTGCAGTGTTGGAGAAATGGGAGAAACATGTCACGATCCGGATTTTCTACCATCGGGAATCGTGATGGCGCCTACTAACGGAGCTAGGCAAGCCAAACTTCAAACATTCTCTAATCAACCTCAACAATATAAATATACTGAAAATAGTTAAATAAGTGCGGAAGTTTAAAACATATCTCTACCCAAAATCTGGTGTCACTAGCTCACGGACTACTAAAGAGTACTACAAACAAGTCTGAATGGAAAGAAAATACATATGTCTATCTCGGTACGATGAAAACAAACAGAAATAAAGGAAGGGACTTCGGCCTGCGAATGCCAGCTAGGCTACCTCGTAAGTCCCTGGACTGAAGTCAGCTCCCGCTCGGTGCTACTGCTGTGGTCCAAAAGCTGCTCCGGTACCATGATCTATGCAAAAAGCATAGAAGTGTAGTATCAGCACAACCGACCCCATGTACTGGTAAGTGCCTGGCCTAACCCCGGCAAAGTAGTGACGAGGCTAGACAGGACTACCAATTCAACCTGTGCAGTTCAACATATATATATGCAATAAAAAGAAAAGAAATACCAAAATTACATAGTTAAAAAGGGAGGGAAACATGCTATGGGGGAGTACAATCCGGATATAACAGTCATCAATGAAATTAAGAAACAGGGAACCATAATAACTACCAAAGAGTAAGAAATTCAATAGTTGCTCGGCATCAACCTTCGTGCTTTTACCCTCATCCTCGCCCAAAGCAATCGAATAAAATGCACGGCATCACCCTTAGTGCTTTCCCTCATATAACTCTCATTGCATGGCACGGGATGACCCTTCATGCAAATATAGTCAAATCAGAGCACGGAATGTCCCTTCGTGCATAAATAGTCAAAACATAGCACGGAATGACTCTTCGTGCATTATCACTCTTCCTCACCCAAACAGCAATCACAACCAAACGGGCGAGAGAAATAAACAATGATAAGAAATTTCCCGGCAAAGGAAAACACAAGTAAACAACTAAATCCCGGCAAGGGAACAATAACAACAACTTTCACATCCCGGCAAGGGAGATATTCAATATACTTAAACCATCCCGGCAAGGGATTAATCACAACTCTTTCTAATACTTTCATCTCCTACTCAATAGTGTTTATCATTCGAACCAACGCTCCAAAGTATTAACATTTCATAGTTTATCCTCAAACTCTTCACACTATGTAGAAATCATTGTTTAACTTGGAAGAGTTCCAAAATATATCAATAACGAGTATAAACAAAGACTCATGGTCATGCTAGACTCCGGTGTATAGATACTCGTCACCATGCCTATACACCGCACTCGATCATTTAACAAATAGCAATTTATAATACTCTAATCCTATTCCCTCAAGCCAAAGTTAGATCAAACACTTACCTCGGTCCAAAAGATAGCAATCAACTCTCCAATACCGCTTTTCCTCTAAAATCTGACTCCGAAACAATGATATCTAGTCATAATTAATTCAATAATATCAATTGAGGCCCAACAACATAATCCCATATCCTAGAAATAAATTCCCTATCATTCTTCCAAAAATACTAAATTCCAAAATCGGGCCCACATGGTCCAAACTCGAGGCTCGGACCAAAATCCAATCACCCATAACCCCACAAGTTCGAATATGCAATTTGTTTCAAGATTCGACCCCAAATTGAGGTTGAATCACCCAAAAATCTCAAAGCCCTAGTTCTACCCAAAACCCTTAATTTCTACCTTGAATTCATGATTTAGGACTAGTAAATTAGTGTTTAGATGAAGAAATTATGAGGGAATGAAGTTAAGATCACTTACCCAAAGAGCTATGGAGAAAGGAAAGCTTGAAATTCACCTATGGAGAGTGAAGGAGAAGAGTCCGAGTGGAAATAATGAAGGAATCCCATAATGAACACTGTTTTATGACATAAAAATCACTGGGTGAAATTACCCTACGCGATTGCGTGAAAAGGAATGTGACCGCGGAGAGGAAAGGCTGGAAGCTACGCGATCGCGTGAAGGTTGCTGCGATTGCGTAGAGGGAATTTACTGGGGGGTCTATTTGGCCTACGCGATTGCGTGGGCATGTACGCGAACGCGGAGAAGAGGAGCTGGAAGCTACGCGATCACGTGAAGGGTGATGCGATCGTGTAGAAGGAATGGCCAAAGCAGTGCGATCGCGTGGATGAGGTCGCGTTCGCGTAGAACAAAATCCCTGTGCAAAAATTGCAAAAAATCTGACAACTTTTCTAAGTCCAAAACACCCCGATACCTATCCGAAACTCACCCGAGCCCTCGGGGCTCCAAACCAAATATGCACACTGACTCAAAAACATCATACGAACTTGCTCTAGCGATCAAATTGCCAAAATAACATCAAAATCAAAGAATCAAACCCCAAAACTCATGATTTTCGTTTCAAACTTCATAAACTTCCAACTTTAGCTATTTTGGTCCGAAACACGTCAAACGACGTCCGATTTTGACCAAATTTCACAAAAAGCGCTTAACGCATATTTAAGACCTGTACCGGGCGTCAGAACCAAAATACGAGCCCGATACCTATATTTTCTAACTCATTTTCATTTCAATTTTTCCTTAATAATTTCATAAAATAATTTAATAGAAAAATTCTTTTACCCGGGTTCTGGACCTCGGATTTCGACTACGGGCACATGTCCGAGTCCCATATTTTTCTACGAACCCTCCAGGACCATCAAATCACGGATCCTGGTCCGTTTACCCAAAATGTTGAACAAAGTCAAATATATTAATATTAATATCAAAATTCTTCAAGTTTTTCACAGAATTCACATATTTTAACATAAAAAGTTTCTGGCTTCGCGTCTGGACTGCGGATGCAAATCGAGGCAACTAAAAGCGAGGTTTCCAAGGCCTCAGAAGTGCGGAAAAAGGGAGAAATACAGTGATGACCCTTTGGGTCGTCACATTCTCCACCTATAAAACAACCATTCATCCTCGAATGGACAAAAAAAAGAAGTACCTGAGTCAGAAAATAGATGAGGGTAACGGCTCCGTATATCAGACTCGGACTCCCAAGTCAATGCCTCAGGAGGCTGACCTCTCCACTGAACACGCACTAAAGGAAAACTCTTCGGCCTCAACTGTCGACCTGCCGGTCTAGAATAGCTACCGGCTCCTCCTGTAGGACAGATCCTTGTCCAACTGGACATTGCTGAAGTCTAACACGTGGGTAGGATCACCGTGATACCTCCGAAGCATAGACACATGAAACACTAGATGCACGAGTAACAAGCTAGGTGGCAAGGCAAGTCTATAAGCCACCTCTCCCAAACGATCAAGAATCTCAAATGGGCCAAAGAGCCTAGGGCTAAGCTTTCCCTTCTTCCCAAATGCCATCACGCCCTTCATAGGCGATACATGGAGCAATACTCGCTCGCCAACCATGAAAGCTACATCTCGAACCTTGCGATCCGCATAACTCTTTTGCCGCGACTGAGCCGAACGAAGCCTGTCCGGAATGATCTTGACCTTATCTAAGGTCTCCTGGACTAAATATGTACCCAATAACCGAGCCTCTCCCGGCTCAAACCATCCAACTGGAGACCGACATCGCCTACTATACAATGCCTCATAAGGAGACATCTGAATGCTGGACTGGTACCTGTTGTTGTAGGAGAACTCTGCTAAAGGTAGAAACTGGTCCCAAGAGCCTTCAAAATCAATAACACAGGCTCGAAGCATATCCTCCAATATCTGAATAGTCCTCTCAGACCGACCATCCGTCTGAGGATGTAATGTTATGCTCAACTGAACCTTGGTGCTTAACTCCTGCTGAAATGCTCTCCAAAAGCGTGAGGTAAACTGAGTGCCTTGGTCCAAAATGATAGATGTCGGCACCCCATGAAGGCGAACAATCTCCCAGATGTGGATCTCAGCTATTCTCTCTGATGAATAGGTGGTGGCAACAGGAATGAAATGTGCTGACTTGGTCAGCCTATCAACAATGACCCAAATAGCATCAAACTTCTTCCGGGTCACCGGAAGTCCCGTAACAAAGTCCATGGTAATCCTCTCCCACTTCCACTCGGGAAACTCAATCCTCTAAAACACACCACCAGGCCTCTGATGCTCATACTTGACCTACTGACAATTCAAACACCGAGCCACATATGCAACAACGTCCTTCTTCATCCAATGCCACCAATAATGCTGTCGCAAGTCCTGATACATCTTCGCGGCGCTCGGGTAAATAGAATACCGAGAACTATGGGCCTCCGCTAAGATCAACTCTCGAATCCCACTGACATTGGGCACACATACTCGCCCCGACAACCTCAAAACACTATCCGCATCTAAAGTCACCCTTGTGGCACCTCCACAATGCACAGTGTCTCTCAGGAAACACAAATGAGGATCAACAGACTACCGATCACGGATATGCTCCAATAATGAAGAACGAGCGACCGTACAAGCTAAAACTTGGCTAGGCTCAGAAAGGTCCAACCTCACAAACCGATTGGCCAAGGCCTGAATATCCAAAGCAATTGGTCTCTAGCTGACCGAAATATAAGCAAGACTACCCATGCTGGCTGACTTCTTACTCAATGCATCCGCCACCACATTAGCTCTCCCCAGGTGGTACAAAATAGTAACATCATAATCCTTCAATAGCTCCAACCATCTCTGCTGCATCAAGTTCAACTCTTTCTGCTTGAACAAGTATTGCAGACTCTTGTGATCAGTGTACACCTCACACGTCACGTCATATAAGTAATGCCTCCAAATCTTCAACGCATGAACAATGGCTGCCAACTCTAGATCATGGACTGGGTAGTTCTTCTCGTGAGTCTTTAGCTGCCTCGAAGCATAAGCAATGACCCTGCCATCCTGCATCAGTACTGCGCCAAGCCCAATACGGGAAGCATCACAATAAACTGTATAAGGCTTTGAACCTGTGGGAAAAACCAATATCGGTGCTGAGCTGTCTTGAGCTTTTGAAAGGTCTCCTCGCACCCGTCTGACCACTTGAACTGGGCACCCTTCTGGGTCAACCTGGTCATCGGGGCTGCTATAGACGAAAACCCCTCCACGAATCGACGATAATAATCGGTCAATCCCAAGAAACTCCAAATCTCAGTAGCTGAAGCTGGTCGAGGCCAATTCTTGACTGCCTCAATCTTTTTTGGGTCTACCTGAATGCCCTCTGCTGATACTACATGACCCAGAAATGCAACTGAACTCAACCAGAACTCGCACTTCGAGAACTTGGCATACAACTGGCTATCCTTCAGAGTCTGAAGAACCACTCTGAGGTGCTGCTCGTGCTCCTCCTGACTGCGGGAGTACACAAGAATATCATCAATAAAGACTATCACGAACAAGTCTAAATAAGGCCTGAACACTCGGTTCATCAACTCCATAAATGCTGCTGGGGCATTGGTCAACCCAAATGACATGACCAAAAACTCATAATGCCCGTACCGAATGCGAAACATTGTCTTAGGGACATCAGACACCCTAATACTCAGCTGATGATAGCCCGATCTCAAGTCTATCTTTGAAAACACCTTCGCACCCTGCAACTGGTCAAACAGATCATCAATCCTTGGCAATGGATACTTGTTCTTTATCGTCACCCTTGTTCAGCTACAGGTAATTAATGCACATCCTCATCGACCCATTCTTTTTCTTCATAAATAGAACTGGCGCACCCTTAGGAGAAATACTAGGCCTGATGAAACCCTTCTCAAGCAAATCTTGAAACTGATCCTTTAACTCTTTCAGCTCTGGCAGGGACATACGATACGGCGGGATAGAAATGGGCTGCGTGCCTGGAGCCAGATCAATACAAAAATCAATATCCCTGTCGGGCGGCATACCCAGCAGGTCTGAAGGGAAAACTTCTGGGAACTCCCGAACAATAGGAACTGAGTCAATAGAAGGAACCTCTGTGCTGGAATCACGAACATATGCCAAATAAGCTAAACACCCCTTCTCGACCATGCGTCGAGCCTTAACATATGAAATAACACTACGGGTGGCATGTCCTGGAGTCCCTCTCCACTCCAATCGGGGAAAGTCCAGTAAAGCCAAGGTCACGGTCTTGGCATGATAATCCAAGATCGCATGATACGGGGACAACCAATCCATTCCCAATATTACATCAAGATCAACCATGTCTAGAAGCAATAGATCAACACGGGTCTCAAGAACCTCAAATACTACTACACAGGAATAATGAACTCTGTCGACTACTATAGAATCACCCATTAGTGTAGATACATAAATAGGAATACCCAAAGTATCACTAGGCATAGCCATGTATGGTGCATAATAAGACGACACATATGGATACGTAGACCCAGGGTCAAATAGCACTGAAGCATCCCTGTCACAGACCAAAATAGTACCTGTAATAACAGCATCGGAAGACTCAGCCTCTGGCCTGGCTGGCAAAGCATAACACCAAGGTCGGGCCCCACCTCCCTAAACTGTGTCTCTAGGACGATCAACCACTGGCTAACCTCTGCCTTTGCTGGTTCGAGCTCCACCTCGACGGTCCCTACCTCCGCCTCTATGATCCCTACCTCTGCCACTAGCTGGCTGGGCCAGCTGTGGATCACCTGCTGCCTGAATCATGGGGAGAGGACCCTACTGCTGAGAGCTGCCCGATGCTCAAGGGAAAAACCTGACAATATGACCGGGGTCACCACAACCATAACAAGATCTCGGCTGCTGGGACTGCTGGCCCTGTCGACCTGAATGTCCTCCCTTGAAGCTCTAAAGTGGGGGTGCACTGATAGGCTGCTAATCTAAATAGTACTGCTGAGAACCACCACTGCCTAGAGTACCATGAGAAGCCTGAAGCATAGACTGAAAGGGCCTCGGTGACTGACCTCTACCATAGGAATCCCTACCTCCAGATGAGGTACCACTTAACCTACTAGAATGACAAGGCCTCTTGTCCGACATCTGACCACCTCCCCGTGAGAGGACCATCTCAACTCTGTGGGCCGCATTGGCCGCCTCCTAAAATGAAATATCACTACCAACTCCCATGGCCATCTGGAGACGGATCGGCTGAATCACTCCATCAATAAACCTCCGAACTCTCTCTCGCTCCGTAGGGAGTATCACAACCGCATGGCGTGCCAAGTCAACAAATCTAGTCTCTTTCTGTGTAACTGTCATGGAGCCCTACTGGAGGCGCTCAAACTACCGACGAAGTGCCTCGCGCTGAGTGACGGGGAGAAACTTCTCCAAGAATAACTCTGCGAACTGATCCCATGTCAAAGCTGGAGGCCCTGCTTGTCTAGATAGGCAAAAATCTCTCCACCAAGTCTTGGCGGACCCTTCAAGCTGGAAGGTGTAAAAATTGACCCTATTGGTCTCCACTATACCCATGGTCCTGAGAATCTCATGATAGCTGAATAGGAAATCCTGTGGATCCTTTGATGAAGCACCGCTGAAAGTGGTGGTGAAGAGCTTGGAGAACTGATCAAGTCTCCACAAAGCATCTGAAGACATAGCCGCTCCATCGACGGCCTGAGCTATAATACCTGTCTGAGCTGCCACTGCTGGCTGAACTACTGGGACCTGAGTCCGGGGAGCTACCTGCTCTGAAGTACGCATAGCAAGAGTCTGAACCCCTCCTCCAGCCTGAGAAGTGGCTGGTGCTACTGGCAGCAAACCCGCTCTAGTGACACTCTCCATAAAGCCTGCCAATCTGACTAGAGCATCTTGATGATCTGGGGTGACCACGACCCCTCCTGGGACCTGAGCTGGGCCCACTGGAGCTGATGGAGCTGGAACCTCCTCATCATAGTCGATATGAGGCTCCACCTTTGGAACTGCTGCCCGGGGCTGAGCTCTGCCCCTGCCTCGGCCTCTGGCATGGCCTCGGCCTCTGCCCCTCGCAGGAGCTGCTGCTGGGGGCTCGGGCTGTTGTACGGTAGAAGAGGAAGCACGTGTTCTCACCATCTGCGAAATAACAGAGTAGAAAGACAATCAATACTTGAGAAACAGAATCTCACGACAAAAAAAAAGAACAAAAGTGAAACCTTTCCTAACTCCGTAGCCTCTAGGGGATAAATACAGACATCTCCGTACCGATCCCTCAGACTCTACCAAGTTTGTCTGTGAGTAGCGAGCCCTATGCAACCTAGAGCTCTGATACCAACTTGTCACAACCCAGATTTTCGACCATCGAGAATCGTGATGGCGCCTACTAACGGAGCTAGGCCAGCCAAATTTCAAACATTCTCTAATCAACCTCAACAATATAAATATACTGAAAACAGTTAAATAAGTGCGGAAGTTTAACACATATCTCTACCAAAAATCTGGTGTCACTAGCTCACAGACTACTAAAGAGTACTACAAACAAGTCTGAATGGAAAGAAAATACATATGTCTGTCTCGATACGATGAAAACAAACAGAAATAAAGGAAGGGACTTCGGCCTACGAACACCAGCTAGGCTACCTCGTAAGTCCCTGGACTGAAGTCAGCTCCCGCTCGGTGCTACTGCTGTGGTCCAAAAGCTGCTCCAGCACCGTGATCTATGCAAAAAACACAGTAGTGTAGTATCAGCAAAACCGACCCCATGTGCTGGTAAGTGCCTGGCCTAACCCCGGCGAAGTAGTGATGAGGCTAGACAGGACTACCAATTCAACCTGTGCAGTTCAACATATATATACGTAATAAAAGGAAAAGAAATACCGAAATTACACAGTTAAAAAGGGAGGGAAACATGCTATAGGGGAGTACAATCCAGATATAATAGTCATCAATAAAATTAAGAAACAGGGCACCATAATAACTATCAAAGAGTAAGAAATTCAACAGTTGCTCGGCATCAACCTTCGTGCTTTTACCCTCATCCTCACCCAAAGAAATCGAATAAAATGCACGGCATCACCCTTCGTGCTTTCCCTCACATAACTCTCATTGCATGGGAAGGGATGACCCTTCATGCAAATATAGTCAAATCAGAGCACGGAATGTCCCTTCGTGCATAAATAGTCAAAACATAGCACGGAATCACCCTTCGTGCAAATATATTAAAAAAAATGGCACGAAATGACCCTTCGTGCATTATCACTCTTCCTCACCCAAACAGCAATCACAACTAAACGGGCGAGAGAAATAAACAATAATAAGAAATGTCCCGGCAAGGGAAAACACAAGTAAACAACTAAATCCCGGCAAGGGAACAATAACAACAACTTTCACATCCCGGCAAGGGAGATATTCAATATACTCAAACCATCCTGGCAAGGGATTAATCACAACTCTTTCTAATACTTTCATCTCCTATTCAATAGTGTTTATCATTCGAGCCAACGCTCCAAAGTATTAACATTTCATAGTTTATCCTCAAACTCTTCACACTGTAGAAATCATTATTTAACATGGAAGAGTTTCAAAATATATAAAAAATGAGTACAAACAAAGACTCACGGTCATGCTAGACTCCGGTGTATAGATACTCGTCACCATGCCTATACACCGCACTCGATCATTTAACAAATAGCAATTTATAATACTCTAATCCTCTTCCCTCAAGCCAAAGTTAGATCAAACACTTACCTCGGTCCAAAAGATAGCAATCAACTCTCCAATACCGCCTTTCCTCTAAAATCCGACTCCGAAACAATGATATCTAGTCATAATTAATTCAATAATATCAGTTGAGGCTCAACAAAATAATCCCATAGCCTAGAAATAAATTCCATATCATTCTTCCAAAAATACTAAAATTCAAAACCGGGCCCACATGGTCCAAACTCGAGGCTCAGACCAAAATCCAATCACCCATAACCCCACGAGTTCGAATATGCAATTTGTTTCAAGATTCGACCCCAAATTGAGGTTGAATCACCCAAAAATCTCAAAGCCCTAGTTCTACCCAAAACCCTTAATTTCTACCTTGAATTCATGATTTAGGGCTAGGAAATTAGTGTTTAGATGAAGAAATTATGAGGGAATGAAGTTAAGATCACTTACCCAAAGAGCTATGGAGAAAGGAAAGCTTGAAATTCGCCTATGGAGAGTGAAGGAGAAGAGTCCGAATGGAAATAATGAAGGAATCCCGTAATGAACACTGTTTTATGACTTAAAAATCACTGGGTGAACTTACCCTACCCGATTGCGTGAAAGGGAATGTGATCACGGAGAGGAAAGGCTGGAAGCTGCGCGATCGCGTGAAGGTTGTTGCGATCGCGTAGAGGGAATTCACTGGGGGTCTATTTGGCCTACGCGATCGCGTGGGCATGTACGCGAATGAGGAGAAGAGGAGCTGGAAGCTAAGAGATCACGTGAAGGGTGATGTGATCGCGTAGAAGGAATGGCCAAAGCAGTGCGATCGCGTGGATGAGGTCGTGATCGTGTAGAACAAAATCCCTGTGCAAAAATTGCAGAAAAAATGACAACTTTTCTAAGTCCAAAACACCCCGATACCTATCCAAAACTCACCCGAGCCCTCGGGGCTCCAAACCAAATATGCACACAGACTCAAAAACATTATACGAACTTGCTCGAGCGATCAAATTGCCAAAATAACATCAAAATCAAAGAATCAAACCCCAAAACTCATGATTGTCGTTTCAAAGTTCATAAACTTCCAACTTTAGCTATTTAGGTCCGAAACACATCAAACGACGTCCGATTTCGACCAAATTTCACAAAAAATGCTTAACGCATATTTAAGACATGTACCGGGCGTCGGAACCAAAATACGAGCCCGATACCTATATTTTCTAACTCATTTTCATTTCAATTTTTCCTTAATAATTTCAGAAAACAATTTAACAGAAAAATTCTTTTACTCGAGTTCTAGACCTCGAATTTCGACTCCAGGCACATGCCCGAGTCCCATATTTTTCTACGGACCCTCTTTGGGACCGTCAAATCACGGATCCGGGTCCATTTCACAGAATTCACATATTTTAACATAAAAATTTTTTGGCTTCGCGCCCAGACTGTGCACGGAAATTGAGGCAACTAAAAGCGAGGTTTCCAAGGCCTCGGAAGCGCGAAAAAAGGGAGAAATACGGTAATGACCCTTTGGGTCATCACAAAACAACTTCAAATTTGTGGAAGGTCTTTCTGAATGGGTGTTTCAATTAGAGACATTATTGAGTGCACAATAAGGGTATAGAACACCTTATGGTCTTTGAGACAGCGTGGTCTCATGATTTGGGTCACTCAAGATGAGTACTGTTTGAGGTTCATTGTGTGTTTGAATAGAAGTGTTGTTTCGAAGGCAAGTTGAGAGTAAATTAGAAGAAGTTTCGTTAGTTAGTAATGGTTTGAATCATCACGGTTGTGGAAATGGTCAGTTCCTTCGATATGTTAAGGCTATACATGTAATTTGTGGTTGTACATATGGGCTTGATAGCCACCGCAATTTGATTGATTTGGAGGTATTTGATTCTAATGGCTTTGTTATGTGTAAATGGATTTTGGAAGATTTATGGCAGTTTAGACCACGACTTGAGCTTTGCATTTTCTATGGTTATGGGAATTGGGTTGCGTGTTGTGATTGTTCTTCTTAAATAAGTTGCGTGAAAGGTTTTTAGCCGATGAAATGTTTATTCTACTGGCAATCAGGGGTTATGATGAAATTCTTGTGCTCTCATGTAGCAGCATGATAGGTGCAGTGATAGTATGGAAATTGGAAGTTGAGGATAAAGGTTGTGGTTCAGTTTTGATAAGAATGTCACGAGCTCGGAGGAGCGGGGGAGGACTTGAGATGCTCAGAGTATGCTTGCACGATTTTCGGGTAGCCTGAGGATGGTTTATTTGTGGAAGAAGTATTGCGTATTGAAATTCGGATGCTTGACTAGACTATAAAAATAGCATTGTCGGTGGCCATTGATGTTCAGATTTTACTACCTAGTGCGGAAGGTTTTGGGAGTTTATCCCGCGAGAATATCATATAAGTGTGACAGGTTAGTCATGTGATTGTTAGAGATTGAAATCAAGTATGGAGATTCTTGTACTATCGCTAATGGGAGAGTTTATGCCTTAGAGGCACTTTATTCCTTTGGTTTTGGACTGTGGGAGTTAGTTTTGAAATGGAAAACTGTTCGTATGTATCATACATAGGGTCATTATGGATCTTTGAAAGGTTATTGGCCCTGTATGGGATGATCGAAATTAGCTTAAGTTCCATTAGTAGATCTAATATGAATGCATGCTCTACATCTGGTCGGATGTGTTCATTTAGCATAGCATTGCTTGTGGAGGAGTCTTCAGGCATTAGATGTTATTCCTGTCATCGGCTATTCTATGTAATAGTCTATTATGCCATGTAAGTGTGAGGCAGCTTGATTATTTGAACATGTGTTATGATCACATGTAGCTTGTGGTGTTATATGAGCAAGATGGCTCTCGAGATGCAGGTCGTTTATTGCACCTTAGTCGTGCTTGGCATTTTGTAGCACATGGAGCTATCTGTCTTCCTAGGGTTGTATATATGCACTTGGCATGCTTGTGGTTGATATTCGGGCATTTTATGGGTATGAGCAGATTGACTCAGTAGGTATTTCCTTATTGATAGTTATGAGTGGATCAGGTGGCACGCCATCATGGGTATGATGTTCAGATTGAGTTGAGTGTCGTAACAATATCATGTTGGGTATGGTTCCTTGTATGTACCTTGTGTGTTTTGTTTCTCATCTTTGAGATAGGTACATAGTATTTGGTTGACTGTCCTATTCATTACGCGGCTGGTTAGTTCTTCACCGAAGTTTATTTTCCCTTATTGGTAATATTCTAATTATGGCTTGTTAAGGCATTGGTGGTGTCGTATGAGGTTTTAGATAGTGGTTGAGGTGGCTTATTGTCGAGCTACTTGTACTGGATGAGACAAGGTTAGTGGACCTAAAACTAAAATTATATAGTGTATATTAGAAGGAAAATGTCAATAATCAATTCAGAATGAGGAAATAATTCTTGTCAAGCAAAGAGATACCATGATTTATTAATTTTTCAGATGATTGAGCTTCTACATGTCGCTTTCATCGTTTCAATATTTCGAGGGTTGAATTAGGTCTTATACGCGTTATGAGGTATACTACAGGCATCGGGTTAGTAAATTTGTAGCTTCTACTTTTGGAGGATGTTATTATGGGTATACGAATTGTACGGTGCATTATGTTCAGCGTGGGTGCATGATCATGTTTGGTGCAGCATGTTGAGATTGATACGGTGTTTGTATGTTAGAATTCGGTCCCCTAGAGAATTCCGGATGTTGGAATTTGGTTCTAAGGCTTGTGGGCTAAGGTAGAAGGAAAGATCTTCAGTCTAGCTTGAGCTAATGTGCTCACATAGGTTGTAGTGGGACGGGTAAGTGCACAAGGTGTTAAACAACGATTTTGGGCAACTCCAGAATGATTATTGGCATGTTCGAGGACGAACGTATGTTTAAGTGGGGGAGAATGTAACGACCCGACCGGTCATTTTGAGCTATAACGCATCGTTCGGCGGTACGAGGCCTTGAGTTTCTTCACTTCATGTTTTATGACTTGTACGCGTAGTCGGAATTTGAATTTTGGAAAGTTCGGAGTTGATTCGGAAGAAAAATTCTCAATTCAAAAGCTTTAAGTTGGAAGAGTTGACCAAGGTTTGACCTTTGAGTAAAATACCTTGGATTTGGGATTTGAAGATTCCAATAGGTTCGTATGATAATTTCGGACTTGGGCACAGGTTCAGATCAAATTTCGGGTAGATCGGAAGCATTTCGGCGCTTATTGTGGAAAGTTGGCATTTAAAAGATTTTGGAATTTCTTAAGTTTGATTTGAAGTGGACTTTGGTGTTAGCGATGTCCGTAGGGGGTTTCGAGCCTTGGAATAGGTTCGCATCATAATTTGTGACTTGTACATAAAGTTTGGCGTCATTCCAAAATTCTTAAGTATGATTCAGACGCATTCGGCTAAGTTTGAATGTTTAAACAAAGGTTTCGATCGTCGATTTGTAGTTTTGATATTGTTTGGTGTGACTTGAAGTGTCGAGCAGTTTCGTGTTATGTTTTGGAACCTTTTGGTGTGATTAGACACGGTCCCGGGAGCCTCGGGTGTGTTTCGAGATGGTTTCAAACAAATTCTCCTTATTTTATCATTGCTGGTTTCTGGTGCTCTGAGTAACCATCACGATCGTGTAGAGTAGCTTGATCTGGGGAGTAATTTGTGCATCGCGATAGCGTATAGGGGTTTTCGATCCCGATCGCGTATAGGGGTTCGCAATCGCGATCGGGGAAGGTAATTTGTAGGGGGTTGGAAGGCTGGCCTTCGCGTTTGCGAAGCCTGGCTCGCGTTCACGTAGGCTTCGTGGGATGTTGTTTGGGATCACGTATTGGTATCGCATTTGCATTGAGGGAAGGCGACTGGTGGACTTGGCAGGTGTTAAGCCTTCGCGAATGCAGCTTGGGGACTGCGACCGCAAAGGGCAGTGAACGGCAGCACCGCGACGTGACATCTAGTTCATGAACACGAAGAGCAATTTTGGCAGCTGAAATTTGCTTGCCTTCGTGATCGCGAAGAAGAAGGACCTGGATAAAACATTGATTTAATTCGAGACTTAGCTCATTTCTCCCATTTTTCAATTGGGATGGCCGACTTTGGGAGCTCTTGGAGGGGGGATATTTTCATCATCCATTGCAAAGGTAAATGATTCCAACTTATTGTGAGTTAAATACATGAATTATGTATGGATTTGGACATGAATATTGGTGAAACTTTGAGATTTTGAAGAAAAATCTAGAATTTGTATTTTTGAATTTTTACCACGAAATTGGACATGAATTGGTAATAAACTATATATTTGAGTTCGTGGTCTTATGTTTAATGTTTATCTTCGAAAAGTTTTAGAATTCGGGCACGTGGCCAGAGGGTTAACTTTGTTGATGTGATGACCTAGTCCATCATCTCATGAGTTACCGCTCCATTTCCCCCATTTTATACTTCTTCATGTTTCATTATCAGTATTTGGTGTGTTAGAGTTGATTTGGATTGGTTCTGGTAGAAGATGAGACACTTAATCTCTTTAAGGAAGGCTAGGTTTGGAAAAGTCAACCGGAGGTTGACATATAAGTGATAGGGCTCGGATGCGATTTCTGGTGATTCGGTTAGCTTCGCGGGATGATGTGTGACTTAGGAGTGTGATCGGAATGGATTTTAGAGGTCCGGTGTAGAATTAGGCTTGGCGAATTCCGGTTGATAGGTGAGATTTTTATCCGAGAGAGGAATGGAATTACGTGAGTTGCAGTAGCTTCGTTAGGTGATTTGGGATGTGTGTGCAAAATTTCAGATGATTCGGAGGTGGTTTGGTCGGATTTTTGATCGAATGCGAGTTTCGGAAGAATTTGAAGAACTTAGGCTTGGATTTGATGTAATTTGATGGTTTTAGTGTTAATCGTGGCGTTTTGATGATTGGAGCAAGTTTCAATAAGGTATTGGATCATGTTTGTGTTTTTGGTTGAGGTCCCGGGGGCCTCGGGGTGAGTTCGGATTGTTAAACGGAGAGTCTCAGAATTTTTGCATGGTAAAGGGCTACTGATATCTGGTATATTCGCACCTACGGTTATGGGACCCCAGGTATGGTCACGCAGAAGCGGGCGAGAAGGTCGCAGACGCAGAAATGGACTCAGGGAAGGTTCCGCAGAAGCGGAAGTGAGGATCGCATAAGCGGTTCCGCTGGTGCAGAATTGGAGAAGCAGAAGCGGCCGGGGATTTTAAAGAGGAAACCGCAGAAGCGGAGTAGTGCCCGCAGAAGCGGTCCCACATCAGCGGAAATGGGACCGTAGATGCGAGATGATTGGGCAGAGTATTAAATTAGTCTTCTTCGCGAATTTTTTGAAAGAGTAACATATTGCACTTCGGACTTGGAGAGTTTTTGGGCGATTTTGAAGAGGGTTTCGAGAGTTTTGATTAGGTATGAATTATTGGACTTAGAACATGATTTTATGGTGTAAAAACATGGAGTAGAACTGAAAACTCAAGGAATTAAAGGTCAAAAATGGTGGTTTAGGGCTTGAACCTAAGAGAGCTTAAATTAGGAATTTGAGGGGACAAATGAACCCCGATTCTTGTAATTTTCACATGTATAGACTCGTGAGGATATGAAGAATCCATTGACGTTAAATTTTCTGATTTTTGAGAAGCGGCCATGGGCTCGGGTTTTGCAAATTTCGTGATTTTTGATGTTCTTCGATTCTTTTCGATTGGGTTATGTTCCCTTAGAATATTGTGATGTATTCGCTCTGATTTTGGTTAGATTCGACGCGCGTGGAGGCCGATTTGAGGGGCAAAGGCGTCGTGAGCTAGAGATTTCACTGGTTCGAGGTGAGTAATGATTGTAAATGATATCCTGAGGGTTTAAAACCCCGGATTTACACATTGTAGTGCAATATTGAGGTGACTTGCACGCTGGATAGTGGGCGTAGGGTAGAGCACCGCTGGGGATTGTGACTTGGTCCGTCCCGATTGATGAATTTACTGCGAATTTGGCTGGAATTTACTTGTTATCCCTGCTGTTTGGGCTAATTTCCATATTTGGGCTTCGTGCCAACTATTTAAACCCTTCGGGGATTAATTTTCACTGTTGCCTCACTGTTTTGACTTATTACTTGAACTCAGTCATATTGTTTCCCCACTATTCTACAACTCAGCCACTTTTACTCAGAGTGAGTCTTAAATGATATTTTAAATGATAATCTGGGCTGGGGACTACTGTTTTACTAATGCCCGAGGGGCTTGTGATGTTATTCTGACTGAGTGTGGCCGAGGGCCAGATGTGAGGATAAACTGAGTGATGTGAGGCCGAGGGCCTAGATGTGAGCATTATATATGGATCGGGCTGCACGCCGCAGCGATACTTATATCGATCGGGCTGCACGCCGCAGCAATATATTATATGGATCGGGCTGCACGTCGCAGCAGTATATTATATGGATCGGGCTGCACGCCGCACGAGTATATTATATGGATCGAGCTACACGGTGCAGTAGTTTATATATATTGGATCGGACTGCACGCTGCAGTGATATAGCGCTTGGGCTATAGGAGCCCCTCCGGAGTCTGCACCCCCATAGTGAGTGCGGATACCCATATGGATCGGGTTGCATGCCGCAGCGATATGTGGATCGGGCTCCACGCCGCAGCGGCTACTATGTGATATGATTTTGAGATTGATCTGAAAGAAAGAGCTCGAGGGATTGAGAGTGTTGTTGAGAGTGGGCCTGAGGGGCTGGTTCAGTTTGAGATATTGCCCGAGGGGCGAACTTTTGTGCGCTCATCTTGCGTACTTATTTGTCTCCTTACCTGTTATATTGTGGTAATTGTGCCCGAGTGGCAGATTTTTCATGGTTATCAGCACTCACTGTTTTGAAAATTGTTTCGAAATTATTGAAAATATCATTTTCAAAAGAGATTTGAACTGAGCCAAGGTATTTCTACAGATTTCACTATTTTCTCAGAAAATTATACCCGAATTTTATACATCATGTTGGTTGCTTTACGTGATTTCTTGCTGCTCAGTTATTATTTACCTTTGTTACTCACTGAGTTGGAGTACTCACTTTACTCCCTGCACCTCGCGTGCAGTTGCAGGTATTTAATCACCCGGTAGCGGGTATTGGCTGTGTGGAGGCAGAGTTGTAGAGGTTTTAGCGAGGTGACTGCCAACGTTCGCAGTGCCATAATCTTTCTATGTTATTCATTATTCTTGTTTAGTGTATTTCTAGACTGTAAAGTGGAAATTTCATTCTTATAGATGCTCGTCACTTGTGACAGCTCGGTTTGGGTTTTGTTTGGTTGTACTTCCGCTAAGTAATATGATTGAATCATCTTTAAATATTGTTTATTCATGTTATCCATTTTTTTCGAAAAAAGCAATAGGGTTGGTTGGCTGGCCTTGTCTTCACGAGAGGCGCCATCACGACCGGAACGGGATTTGGGTCGTGACAAGTTGGTATCAGAGCCTAGGTTACTAGGTCTCACGAGTCATGAGCAGGTTTAGTAGAGTCTCGCGGATCGGTACGGAGACGTTTGTATTTGTCCTTGAGAGGCTGCAGAACCTTTAGGAAAACTTCACATTCTTGAAATTCTTATCGTGCGTCCTTGATTCAGCTTGAAAAAGAAACTCTTGAAATTCCTTCCACATGTTTGTATGCGCACATTAGCGCTCAGTGTCAGATGTGCCTCGATCACTTGTGATTTCCCAATCGAGGGGCGAGATGTAATATTTGTGAGTATGTTGGGCCAGTCTGGAGGACGTGAGGTCGGATCCTTGCCTATGGCTTGAGCACCGAGGTGTTGATTGTGTGAGTAGGTGTTTTGAACTTATATGTTCGGTATTGTCCCTATTAGCCGAAATGGCGGTTGGATATCCATGTGATGATTATGTTAGTACTGCGAGATGTATCTATATGACTTGGTAGTGATGAAGAAGTCTGCTGGATAATAGATGAATTGTTAAGTGTTCGATTCCTATTGTGATTTGATGTGTAGCCCGAGTTATGGGCGCGTGAAGAATATTTTCGTGTCTCCTAGTTGGGGAGTGAAGTGCATTCATGTGGTGGTATGAGTTCAGACCCAGGAAGACTAAATGACTGTGTAGTGTATGACGGTGAAAGGTATGCAGAAATACTAAATTGAGGTAAAGCAGGTGGGTTATCTCCGGCGGAGTGTTCTTAAGTGGTATGATCCCTCGTGTGTATGTTAGGAGATCTCATGTGTAATTGAATGGTAAGTGTTGAAATTTGAAAATTCGGGTCGCTTAAGAGAGTGGACTCAACTGATGTGGCGAGGAATGCGAGATTTGCAGAGGATTACAGTACTAGATGATTTGTGTTTTCACAAACTTGTAAATGATTTGAGTTTAATCTCATTATGGTATTGTGGCATTATTAGAGTAAAAGTGCTATGGGTTATTGAGTGTGTCATGATATATGGATTCGAGCCAAGTTGGGGAGGTTGCTGTTGATTAGCTGATTACACGATTGTGTGCTATGTTGGTTCCGGTTTGAGGCATGCAGGCGAATTAGTTCTAGTAGCGGAAACTGAGCCGAGGATGTCTCTAATGTGTTAAAGATTCTACAGGGAACAATCAGGTATCTTAAAGTTGCATGTGTGGTTAGAAACTGTGTTTTCCTTGGAAGAGGTTCATATTTTTGGTATTTCTATGTTAATTATGGGATTCTATGCATGAGTATCAGGAAAGTAAAGGTAACGGATTTAGATTCACAGGAAGTTCTTCAGAGTAAAGTGTTGTGCAATGTGATGTTTTTGGGAATATTTGAGAGAGAGTATTCAGTGGCTTATGGGTTTCAGACAATATGGTTCATGCA
Source organism: Nicotiana glauca (assembly GCA_026770625.1). Classification (NCBI taxonomy): domain Eukaryota; kingdom Viridiplantae; phylum Streptophyta; class Magnoliopsida; order Solanales; family Solanaceae; genus Nicotiana; species Nicotiana glauca. The sequence goes on along the minus strand of MU694231.1, from coordinate 22,636 downwards.
TGGATCTCGTGTGGTAAGCATGGGTGAGGCATTGTGGTGCCACAGCAAGAGAAAATATCAAGTTGAGGATGAAACAGAAGGAAATTTAGATGGATGGAGTATCTTGATAGAAGATCGAATCGGTATGGTAGGGATGTGATTAAATCTTTGTGTGAGTTCAAGGAAATGAATTTGTGTAGGTATTTTGCAGCAATTCTCTTGGGTTTTGACGGCTTGCTTAGCTTGCTCTGGTTAGAAGGATTCAATCACAGCGATTTAGTTTGTGCAAATGGAGTTTGGAGAGTTCTTGTTGATTTCTACCGTGATTGGAGATGTGTATTTTGTACTAGTGTAAGAGGCTTGGGATGTATAGTGATCTTCTTCTAGGTGGGACCAATGGAGAGTTCTTGACTAGTTCAGTACGTAGATTTTTGTGGCTCGGAAGGGAGATAAAAGTTTTCGTGTTATCCTTGGATGGTATGGTATATGCGGTACATTGTAAAGGACCGAGACTGGCATGTGCTAGGTTACAGTTCAGTTCTGAAGGGAATTTTATAAAACTCTTAGAAAATGGGTAGCCTCAGATAATCAAGGAAAATGGTACTACTAAATGGAAGTGATTTGACGAGAGCATTTGTCTCGAAAAGGGGTAATGTGACTCAACTGATGATACTTTGGTAGTATTGCGGCACTTTCTTGCTAGGTCCATTGCCGATATCTAATTTTGTTTGATGGCACGGGGGAAATTTTAGAATATCTTTCATGGAATGATTGGGTACTTGAGGTGTGATATGTATTCATACGGTGGAATTCAGGACCAGGTATGTTGATTCATGTGCTATATAGAGTTGGAGACTGTGAGTTCTCAGGTATAGACTATGTAGTGGTTGTGGATCGTGTGTATTGGTACCGGTTAGCGGCTATTGGAATTTAGAGGCCCGAGTGGATATTTCTTTGTTTGGTATGTTAGATTTTAGATATGATGTTGGGGTGTATACTGGCTGTCTCAGTGTTGGGTTATTCTAGACTATTGCACTACGGGATATGCCAAAAAATGCCACGGGTTGAGTGGCGAGGAGCATCGGATTATGTTCTAGCAGAGTGGTTTGTATTCCAAAGACCAGCGGATGGCTGGGGAGGACTGCTTTTCTTAATTGGGCCTTCGTGATGGATGTCAGTGCAGAGGTTTCTACCATTGGTTTAGTTTCGGTGTTGAGGGACTATTCGGATACATTTCTTGTGGCCGGGCATGTCGTCGGGCGAGGTCATAGATTTCGATATTGATTTGGTGCCGGGCACCGTATCGTGTGGCCCTGGTAGGAGCCGTAGTAGTGGAAGGAGTGGCTTCAGGCTTCCTTGATGAGTTCGTTGGCAAGTCAATGTGGATGCGTGTTCTAGCTTGAGTCAGCTTGGTTGACCCCAAAAATTTATTATTGAGGGATAGGTTGATTCGGTCGTTAGTAAGCTTGTTAGTGATCTAGAAAGATCCATGAGATACTATTGTGCCACGAGACGTTATGATTCATTGGTTATGGGCACATGTGGTGTGGTTCTATTGGGGATTCATAGTAGAAGTCGAGCAGGAAGAGTGATTGGGTGTTTCACGGTGGTTGATGTACCGGTTATGTTCTATCAGGCTTGTATGGCGTAAGTTATTTGTTTTACCATAGGTGTAATGATTTGCTTGGGTTCCAGACATCAAATTGTGCTTGGTTGTCGATTGTGAGCATAGTGACTTGAGGTGTTTCATGTGTAACAGTGTTTGGATAGGATCGCGCATTGTGGAGAGGCCACGTGGAGATATGACCTTTCGGGGTAGATTCAGGTGTTCTATTTCTATAATGTGAGATGAGGTCTCAACCTTGTGTATGATGGTATTGATGAGCTTGAGGTATAACTCTTTCATTTGAGTCATTTTTTTCATGATTTGCGTATATTCAGATCGTTTCTTATTGGTGCGCATATTATGCAAGTTGTGGCTTAGGCCTGTATTGAGGTGTCATATCACCAGAGTGGTGTGTCGGATTCAAGGTGATCGTTGGGGTCACTAATGAATACGAACGGATTTGATTTCAGCTTGTTGGAAGGATAATGTCGAGGTTCGGCTCGCAATCTGCTGTGGTATTAGTCAAAAAGGAAGCGGCTTCATGAATGGTTGATCTGAGAAATGGTTACGGTTTATTGCGTGTTTCATTTATCATTGGCAGTATGTGAAAGTGTTGGAATAAGACCTTAGTTGATAAGAGATTTTCTACCGGTATTCAAGTGTTGTGGGCAACTATTGTGAATAGAAGTTATTGATTTGGGTGTCTGGGTTATGTAGAATATCATATGATTGCACCTGAGGTTGCAGGTATGGGCTATTACAGCTAGTTCGGGCTCGTTCTGAGTATAGATGTGAGGTTCTGATCTTGTGTGTGATTTCGGAAAGTGCAATGTGGTTTTATGGTTTATGGACTAGATGTATTGTGGAAATTCAACTATGTTGTGTTATCGGACCTATGTGAGTTAGGGTGACATGGGATCACCCCCGGGTATAGGCTTGGTAAGGTTATTCAACTATCGAGTGGCTTCTAGAACAACTCTAGGTATGCTCGAGGACGAGCGTTTGTTTAAATTGGGGAGGATGTGACGACCCGATCAGTCGTCTCATGAGTTACCGCTCCATTTCCTCCATTTTATACTTCTTCATGTTTCATTATCAGTATTTGGTGTGTTAGAGTTGATTTGGATTGGTTTTGGTAGAAGGTGAGACACTTAGTCTCTTTAAGGAAGGCTTGGATTGGAAAAGTCAACCGGAGGTTGACTTATGAGTGATAGGGCTCGGATGCAATTTCCGATAATTTGGTTAGCTTCGAGGGATGATTTGTAACTTAGGAGTGTGATCGGAATGGATTTTGGAGGTCCGGTTTAGAATTAAGCTTGAATTGGCAAAATTAGTAAGTCGGTGAATTCCGGTTGATAGGTGAGATTTTGATCCGAGCGCCAGAATGGAATTCTGAGAGTTGCAGTAGCTTCGTTAGGTGATTTGGGATGTGAGTGCAAAATTTCAGATGATTCGGAGGTGGTTTGGTTGAATTTTTGATCGAATGCGAGTTTCGGAAGAATTTGAAGAACTTAGGCTTGGATTTGATGTAATTTGATGGTTTTAGTGTTAATCCTGGTGTTTTGATGATTGGAGCAAGTTTGAATAAGGTATTGGATCATGTTTGTGTTTTTGTTTGAGGTCCTGGGGACCTCGGGGTGAGTTCGGATGGTTAAACGGAGAGTCTCGGAATTTCTGCATGTTAAAGGGCTGCTGATATCTGGTATCTTCGCACCTGTGGTTATGGGACCGCAGGTGCGGTCACGTAGAAGCGGGCGAGAAGGTCGCAGAAGCGGAAATGGACTCAGGGCAGGTTCCGCAGAAGCGGTTCCGCTGGTGCGGAATTGGAGCCGCAGAAGCGGCCGGGGATTTTAAAGAGGAAATCGCAGAAGCGGAGTATTGCCCGCAGAAGCGGTCCTGCATCAATGGAAATGGGACCGCAGATGCGAGATGACTGGGCAGAGTATTAAATTAGTCTTCTTCGCGAATTTTTTGAAAGAGTAACATATTGCACTTCGGACTTGGAGAGTTTTTGGGCGATTGTGAAGAGGGTTTCGAGAGTTTTGATCACGTATGAATTCATGGACTTAGAACATGATTTTATGGTGTAAATACATAGATTAGAACTGAAAAATCAAGGAATTAAAGGTCAAAAATGGTGGTTTAGGGCTTGAACCTAAGAAAGCTTAAATTAGGAATTTGAGGGGTCAAACGAACCCCGATTCTGGTAATTTTTACATGTATAGACTCGTGAGGAGATGAGGAATCCATTGATGTTAAATTTTTTTATTTTTGAGAAGCGGGCATGGGCTCTGGTTTTGCAAATTTCGTAATTTTTGATGTTCTACGATTCTTTTCGATTGGGTTATATTCCCTTAGCATATTGTGATGTATTCACTTTCATTTTGGTTAGATTTGACGCGTGTGGAGGCCGATTTGAGGGGCAAAGGCATCGCGAGCTAGAGATTTCATCGGTTTGAGGTGAGTAATGATTGTAAATGATATCCTGAGGGTTTGAAACCCCAGATTTTCACATCGTAGTGCTATATTGAGGTGACTTGCACGCCGGATAGTGGGCGTGGGGTAGAGCACCGCTGGGGATTGTGACTTGGTCCGTCTCGATTGATGAATTTACTGCGATTATGACTGGAATTTACTTGTTATCCCTGCTGTTTGGGTTGATTGCCATATTTGGGCTTCGTGCCAACTATTTGAACCCTTCGGGGATTAATTTTCGCTGTTTCCTCACTGTTTTGACTTATTACTTGAACTCAGTCATATTGTTTCCCCACTATTATACAGCTCAGCCACTTTTACTCAGAGTGAGTCTTAAATGATATTTTAAATGATAATCTGGGTTGGGGACTACTGTTTTACTAATGCCCGAGGGGCTTGTGATGTTATTCTGACTGAGTGTGGCCGAGGGCCAGATGTGAGGATACACTGACTGATGTGAGGCCGAGGGCCTGGATGTGAGGATTATATATGGATCAGGCTGCACGCCGTGGCGATACTTATATCGATCGGGCTGCATGCCGCATCAGTATATTATATGGATCGGGCTGCACATCGCAGCAGTATATTATATGGATCGGGTTGCACGTTGCAGGAGTATATATATTGGATCGGACTTCACACTGCAGTGATATAGCGCTTGGGCTGTAGGAGCCCCTCCGGAGTCTGCACCCCCATAGTGAGTGCAGATACACATATGGATCGGGCTGCATGCCACAGCGGCTACTATGTGATATGATTTTGAGAGTGATCTGAGAGAAAGAGCCCGAGGGACTAAGAGTGTTGTTGAGATTGGGCCCGAGGGGCTGGTTCAGTTTGAGATATTGCCGGAGGGGTGAACTTTTGTGTGCTCATCTTGTATACTTATTTGTCTCCTTACCTATTATACTGTGGTAATTGTGCCAGAGGGGCGGATTTTTCGTGCTTATCAGCACTAACTGTTTTGAAAATCATTTCATAATTATTGAAAAGATCATTTTCAAAAGATATTTGAACTGAGCCAAGGTATTTCTACAGATTTCACTGTTTTCTCATAAAATTATACCAGACTTTTGTACAACATGTTCGTTGCTTTACGTGATTTCTTGCTACTCAGTTATTATTTACCTTTGTTACTCACTGAGTTGGAGTACTCACTTTACTCCCTACACCTCGCGTGTAGTTGCAAGTATTTATTCACCCGATAGAGGGTATTGGCTATGTGGAGGCAGAGTTGTAGAGGTTTTAGCGAGATGACTGCCAGCGTTCGCAGCACCACAGTCTTTCAATGTTATTCATTATTCTTGTTCAGTGTATTTCTAGACTGTAAAGAGGAAATTTCATTCTTATAGATGCTCGTAACTTGTGACACCCCGGTTTGGGCTGTGTTTGGTTGTACTTCCGCTAAGTAATATGATTGAATCATCATTAAAAATTGTTTATTCATGTTATCCATTTTTTTTTAAAAGGAAATAGGGTTGGTTGGCTGGCCTTGTCTTCACGAGAGGCGCCATCATGACCGGAGCGGGGTTGGGGTCGTGATAGTTGACTTTTGGAGTTGAGTTGGAAATTTTTATAAATTGATTAATTAGGAGTGTCAGAGTATACTTTTATTCGTTTGCATATTGTTTGACTAGTTTTGGATTGATGGGCACCGGTTTGAGGTGTTAGAGAAGCATTGGAGCCGGTTGTGGAACTTCGGAACAAGATAAGTCTCCTATCTAACCTTGTGAGGGGGAAACTACCCCATAGGTATTAAATTGTTATGTGCTACTAGTTTTGGGTGCTACGTACATACGAGGTGTCGAGAGTCCATACGTAGCTAAAAGCATGTTTATGTCCGGGTAGACTTAGGACTTTATCATGTAATATTTGAATCATTTGAACTCAAGTTGCTAGTTTAATTACTTGACTTTATAGTTGAAATTTGATTGGAAATATATTAGGCCGAGCTTTATCACCTTGAGTTGTTTGGTGAGATATTTGATAGACGGTAAAGGTCATGTTTACTTTATGCTCCTAAACCTGTGTTGCAAACACGTGTCTCTTAATTCGATAAGTTTCTTCCATTCCTGTAGATCCAGTCGAATGTCTCGGCAGTATATTGAGATGCATCTTTGGTTCACTCTGGTCGACCCTCGGCAGTGTACACACCACTCTGTATTAGGCCATATGATCTTGGCATAATCTTACATGATACCGCTAGGAGTCCGAATATTCATGAGATTCCCCTTTGATTGAGACATGGCATTTAGATGGTAATCCTTATCCCTTTGAGATTGCACTTGATATTTCAGATATATTGAGATAGCATATGAGATTTGAGAGATTTATATCGCGAAAAGAAATGTGGAGGATACTGAGTTATAGTTTTTACCTCATTGTTACCGTTGTGTTTCATATCTGTTTATAATTTATTTTATTATTTTATTAATTTATTTTATTATTTAACCGTCGATGTAGGTCCCTCGTCACTACTTTTCTGGGGTTAGGCTAGATACTTACTGGGTATGCATTGATTTATGTACTCATGTTACACTTCTGCACTAAATGTGCAGGATCTGACAGGTTCATTGGATGGTCATCTTGCAGCTGCTGAGGGGACTTTATGGTGAGCTTCAGTCCATGCTATGTGTCGTAGCCACAGAGTCTCCATCATATTTATTTACTTTATCCTGTCAATTTTACATTCCAGGCAGTTGTTGTATTATTATTGTACTGCTTAGTAGATGCCCATGCACTTGTGACACCGAGTTTTGGGATATTCTAGTTTATGTTTGTAGATTTGCATAATAGTGTCATCTTTTATTTTTATATCTTACTAATTATGTATGTACCTATGATTTTCAATGCGTAAATTTCTTTACATAATCTATATTTATATTAAAAGTCGGAAGCCCTTAAGTTAAAAGTTAAATTGCTATAATAACCTTCTTATTATCCTAATATCCTATTTATTTAATATTTAAAAGAAAAATTAACGCCTAACTCCTAAGAGAAGCACGCTTCATATGCTATAACTGTCCCCAAAGTAAATGTCTGATTGAAATGGTGATATTTTCTCTCGCACTTTCTCACGTTATTCCTGCTTTACTAAGTGTGATGTGTTCTCTTTCGGATGAAATATTGGCATTCGTTGCATTAAGTGTAATGCAAAGCCTATTACAGATTACCTTTCATGCTGATGCTTATTACCGTCATTAATGTGCCGTTAGTATGTGGAGAAATTATCATGATTAAAATTTCTTTCCCATATAAGAATCGTGTTTGCCTTTGAATTCATCACAAGCCTAAGACATGGGATTGGATTACTAAGAAAGGGGAAGAAATTATGCATAAGTATGATAGATTTAATGACAAACTGCAATATGCATGGTCGGAATATTGTTACTTCTTTCGCGGGAAGAAGCTAATTTTAAACAGGTGCTACGCTAATAATCTATGTACTTATATGTCATACTTTATACATGTCTTAGTGTATGCAAATTTTTCTGTGCCACGAAATAACATATACATGTGTTGCATGCCCTTTTGGAAGATTTTTCGGGCAACGATATTGTTGAAGATTAAATTTCACAAATGGTTATATAACTATTACTTTTTTCATCAAAGTCATATAACTATGTTTGGAGTTTTCACATACAAAAATCATAATACTTTTACTAACTCACATAAAAATCATAATAACTAGAAAATACAATTTTAGTAGTATTTGAAGTTACAAGAGGGGGGTGAAATTGTATATCTTTAAACTTAATCTCTGTTAGTTGACTGGTTTTCAATTAGTCGACTAGATGCAATAAACTAACAGTTGTAATAACAAAATATAAGATGTTGAAAGCAAATGCAGGAATTAAAGACACCGAAATTTTTATACAAGTTCGGATTCAATATGAATCCTAGTCCAGTCTCCTTGGGTTGTTTGGGAGTTCTCTTTAGTGACTGAGTTTCTTCGAGTACAATAAAAATGACGTGATAGCTCAGCTCCTATATCACTCGTCTCTTTTGATACAATGCTTCACCAGTGTTGTTCTCTCTTTCTTCTCTAACTTGTTATACAGTAGGTCTTAGAGAGCTATGTGTTAGAACATATTTTAATGATGCAAATTAATATGCATGTGCATGAGTTCAAAGAACCAAAAAGGAACTATTGGAATTGCTATGTCGAACAAGGAAGGATATCATTCTCAAAGGAAGCTTCCCTAAATACTCATGATGCACATGGAAAGAATCAACTCTACATCAGCAAAACAAGATTAACTCCATGATTCTGGGAAATCAAATCTGTCGTAATGGAATAAAGATTCAATGCAATCCGTGATTGACGAGTCAGATAAAACCACTAAAGACCAATTAAAGCTAGAGAATTCGGACAGCAGTCAAGATCGGAAGGTCCAAAAATCAAGGAAGAATTATGTCAAACCCGTCATTTGCCAAAGGAAAAGATATGAAGAGAAGCAATAGCTAGTAATTTATTCTTGGAAAGAATCAACTCTTTCCAAGGATCAAAACCCTTGGGTTGACAAGCCTTCACAATTCATCCTTGTATAAATTCATAGTGAAACTCCATCCTTAGCATACTTTGATCGAACCAAACTAACTCTCTTCAATTTACTGCAAACAAGCATAGTAGCCTATATAGATCTGTTGTGTAACAAGTCTGGGATAGAAATAGAGCACACAACTGGTGAGGCATTGTATCAAACGAGTGCTAGAAAACTGAGCGACAAATATCAAATCTGTACTCGAAAGAAAACTCATTTGCTTGAAGAGAAATCCCTTGCAACCCAAGGGGACTGGATTAGGATT
>MU694225.1:147838-165005 GCA_026770625.1 Nicotiana glauca | reverse complement strand
GCCTGTATTGGTTCCGCCCGATCCAGGAAGACCTTTGATCCTATATCTGACAATGTTGGATAATTGTTTTTGCTGTGTACTGGGACAGCATGATGTTACGGGAAAGAAAGAGCAAGAAATTTACTACCTTAGTAAGAAGTTCACATCTTATGAGGTAAATACACCCAATTGGAGAGGACATGTTGTGTTTTGACCTGGGTAGCACAGAAGTTGGAACATTATTTGTCAGCATATACCACTTATCTCATCTCCCGGTTGGATCCGTTGAAGTACATCTTCCAGAAGCCCATGCCCACAGGGAGGCTTGCTAAATGGCAAATCCTGCTCACAGAATTCGATATTGTTTATGTGACCTGCACTGCGATGAAAGAACAAGCAGTGGCTGATCACCTAGCGGAGAATCCAGTTGATGATGAATATGAACCGTTGAAAACATATTTTCCTGATGAGGAGACAATGCACATTAATGAACCGGAGCAAGACAAAAAACCTGGGTGGAAGTTATTCTTTGATGGGGCTTCCAACAACAAAGGCTTCGGGATAAGAGCGGTACTTATTTCAGAGACAGGGCAACATTACCCTGTTACAGCTCAACTTCGATTCTTTTGCACCAACAATATGGCTGAATACGAGGAATGTATCTTAGGTTTGAGGATGGCTATAGATATGGGTGTCCAAGAGATCTTGGTCATGGGCGACTAGGATCTTTTGGTACATCAAATTCAAGGAGAATGGGAAATACGAGACTTAAATCTCATACCGTACCGGCAATGTTTGCATGAACTTTGCCATCAGTTTCAGTCCATAGAATTCAACCACATTCCGAGAATTCACAATGAAATTGCTGATGCTCTGACCACTTTGGCGTCAATGTTGCATCATCCGGATAAGGCTTATGTGGACCCATTGCAGATTCAGGTCCGAGATCAACATGCTTATTGCAATACGGTGGAAGAAGAGCTTGATAGTGAGCCGTGGTTTCATGATATTGAAGAATACCTCAGAATGGGAGTATATCCGGCACAGACCACAAGGGATCAAAAGAGAGCTATCAGACGATTGGCAAGAGAATTTTTCTTTAGCAAAGGGGTTTTGTACAAAAGAACTCCAGATCTTGGTTTGTTGAGGTGTATGGATGCAAAGCAGGCTACAACAATTATGACCAAGGTACATGCGGGAGTCTGTGGACCACATATAAGTGGGTATGTGTTGGCAAAGAAAATTCTCCGAGCCGGATATTACTGGATTACTATGGAACGAGACTGTATCAGTTTTGTACGCACGTGTCATCAGTGTCAAGTACATAGAGATTTGATTCATTCTCCTCCATCTGAGTTGCACGCAATGTTGGCACCATGGCCCTTCATCACTTGGGGAATGGATGTTATTGGGCCAATCGATCCAGCAGCATCTAATGGGCACAGGTTTATTCTGGTTGCTATTGATTATTTTACTAAATGGTTTGAGGCGAAAACTTTCAAATAAGTGACCAAGAAAGCAGTGGCTGATTTTGTACATACAAACATCATTTGCCGGTTTGGAATTCCGAAGGTGATTATCACAGATAATGGTGCCAATCTCAATAGTCATTTGATAGCGGGGACATGTCAGAAGTTTAAAATCACACACTGCAATTCCACACCATATCGTCCTAAGGTGAATGGAGCAGCCGAGGCAACTAATAAGAATATCAAGAAAATACTTCGGAAAATGGTGGAAGGATCGACGCAGTGGCATGAGAAATTACCCTTTGCTTTACTAGGATATCGCACTACTGTTCGCACTTCAGTATGGGCGACTCCTTATTCATTCGTGTATGACACGGAGGTAGTGATACCTGTAGAAGTTGAAATACCCTCCCTTCGAATTATTGCGAAGGCAGAAATTGATGATGATGAATGGGTCAAAGCCCGTTTGGAACAATTGAGTTTGATCGATGAAAAGAGATTGGCAGCAGTATGTCATGGGCAATTGTACCAAGAGAGAATGGAGAGAGCTTATAACAAGAAAGTGCGTCCGCGGAAATTGGAAGTCGGACAATTGGTATTGAGACGTATCCTACCTCATTGGGCTGAAGCAAAAGGAAAGTTCGCTCCCAACTGGCAGGGGCCATTTGTTGTAACTCGAGTGTTGTCCAATGGTGCATTGTATCTAACAGATGTGGAAGGGAAATGTGTAGAAATGGCTATCAATTCTGACGCAGTCAAGAGATATTATGTATGATTTCTTTACCTTTATATATCTGATTCTTATTTGACATGTTTTGAGATTGAAATGATGAATGCATTTTGTTCTACTATCCAAACACTTTATCTATTGCTATCCCTTTGAGCCTTATTATATTTTCTTTCATATCCCTCTTTCGGAATCAACAACAAAAATCAAGGATTGAACGGGGAAATCAAGTGGAGAAACAAAAGCAGAAAAGAAAGAAAAAAAAGAAAAAAAAAGAAAAAGAAAAAGAAAAGAAAATAAAAAGAAAAAAAAGAAGAAAAGAAAATAAAAAGAAAAGAAAAGAAGAAAAGAAAAGAAGAAAAAAAAAGAAGAAAAAAAAAGAAAAAGAAAAGAAAAGAAGAAAAGAAAGAAGAATAATGGAAGGAAGGGAACATCGCAATAATGAAGCGATTTTATGACCTGAACTACGTTTGACTTGATCCCGAAAGGGTACGTAGGCAGCCTCACTGAGGTTCAGTCACAACCGAAGAAAAGTCCAAGAATCCCCAAGAATGAAACTGGGGCAGAAATTATGAAAAGATATGATTCCGAAAGTTGTAATTGTTGAACCCACGTTGAAATGTTTTGAGCCTTTATACCTTTATTTCTAAACCCATCCAAAAGCCACATTATGATCCAAAGGAAGACCTTCTGATCAATTTTAAGAAATGTCAATACAAGCAGGTAAGGTGAATCATGTTGTGGACAACACTCGGGTACCAGAAGATGAGAAAATTGAAAATGAGAGAGTCTTATTGGTGAAAACCCTCACAGGCACCGTAAGGCGATGTGAGTTGAGAGAAATGAAAATGAGAGAGTCTTATCGGTGAAAACTCTCATGGGCACCGTAAGGCGAAAGTGAGTTTTCAAATTGGGAAATTGAAAGAAGTCTGTGGTTGAAAGGGGTTTGAAACATGGCAAAACAAGAAAGGTTTGGGTTTTCGGTGCAAGTCAGATTGTGAAAATATGGAACAGTAAATGTGGAAATTGACAGTTGATTGGTTGAATAGACTAGGCCGGTTAATCCAAAATGTATGGCATGGTCAATAGAATCAGCCTTTCCACTCAGATAAGTCCTATCCTCTTTCTCTTTTCAGAGACTTTCTATTCTCAAAACTTCGAGGTAATTGCATTTCATTTTTCTTGAAATCTGTCTATAAGACATTTGTAGTCAAAGCTAACTACCAGTTTCCCAGTTGTATGGCACAATGAGATCAGGACATATTAAAGGACAGTAAAACATGAAGTATCAATGTAAATCCCATCAAAGGGTAATAAGATGATTGGAAGAGAAGCAAAAGTTTACAGAAAGGGGAATAGAAACACCAAGACAGTAACATAAGGAAAAACAATTGGTTCATCCGGATTAGAAGGTTTGAAAGTTAGCCGGGAAATCATGGCAAGTCAAAGCAAAGAAATAAGTCGGAGCAAGTTCGGAAGCGGGAGCATGGCCAACAAGAATGCCAGCAGCTAACCACCATTTTTTATATATTAACAAATCGTTCTTTGATTAAAACAGGGGCAGAAAGAATTTTTCTTTGTAAACAGGAACCCACCTGGATAACAAGGGAACACTGTCCAAAATTTAGCAAACAGGCACCCACCTGGAGAACAAGGGAAGTATAATGCAAGTCTTTTCTTTCAAGTTAAAGATTAAGTAACACAACGCGCCCAGTTATCAAACTGGTGCAGAAAATTTTCTTCGTTTGTATGGTTGTTGTAAGCAGGAGCCCACCTGAAGAACAAAGGGAATATATTTTCAAATTCGGCAAGCAGGAGCCCGCCTGAAGAATAAGGGAATACTTTTCAAATTCGGGAATACTTTTCAAATTCAGTAAGCAGGATCCCACCTGAAAAACAAAGGGAATACTTTTCAAAAGCAAGATCCCACCTGAAGAACAAGGGAATACCTTTCAAGGAATTGCAAGCAGGAGCCCACCTGAAAAACAAAGGGAATACTTTTCAAAAGTAGGAGCCCACCTGGAAAATAAGTGAATACCTTTCAAGCAATTACAAGAAGGAGCCCACCTGAAGAACAAAGGGAATATCTTTTCAAATGCAACAAGCAGGCACCCACCTGGGAAACAAGGGAAGTACAATCCAAATTCTAGCCTTAAAGTTTAATATCTGATAACATGATATGCCCAGTCACCATACTGGGGCAGGAAATTTTCTTTGGTTGTCTATTTTGTTGTAAGCAGGAGCCCACCTGAAGAACAACGGAATACATTTTAAAGCAATCGCAAGCAGGAGTCCACCTGAAAAACAAGGGAATCCCTTTTCAAGAAATCACAAGCAGGAATCCACCTGAAGAATGGACACATATGTCAAAACATATTTCAAGGCAACAACCAGAATTCCATTGAAAGAATACAAGATGCAAGATCAAGGCAATACAAGAACACAAGATGCCAGGCATAGATAGGATTTTTGTAAATCATAGAGCATAGCTTAGGCTAGCTTCTTTTTATCTTTACATGGTGTAATAAGGGGGTCAGCAAGCAGTAACAGCAGCAATAGCAGTGAAATCACAGCTTCCTGGTAGTCCCAGCTACCAAACACTCCTGAACTACACTAACCTGATTCCTGTTTAGCCCGGGATATGTAGGCAACCTCTGAAGCAGGATGCGGTCAAACTTTTCAAAATGCTTCACACGGAATATGTGAATGGGCAAAAATCCCTCATTACCGCTCACTTGTCTTTGCACGAAAACTCTTCGTGTTTCCGGGTTTCCGGGCAAAGAGGGGCAGCTGTGAGCACGTGATTTTTGCCCTAAGCAAATTATTCCTAAAATCCAAATAAAATAATTTTTTTTTTACAATTTTTGTTGAAATTTGTTTCATTTTTGTGTTAATTAGTTTCCTAATAATTCATATTAAAAATACAAAAAATAAAATAAAAACAAATACTTATATGCATTATGATTTTTAATTTTACAATTTTAGTATTAATTTATTTTTTGAAACAATTTAAGGAAAAAATAAAAAATAGCCTTTTTAGTATTTTAATTAAAAATTTCTATCAATAATTATTAAATAAAGTTAGAATTTAATTAGCTTTGGTCAGTTTAACAATTTAATAAAATCAGAAAAATATATAAAATTGAAAAAGAAAAAGAAAATACAAAATACCAAGTGAAAATACAATATAAAAAATATGTAGGAAATAAAGAACAAGGAGTAAATTAATTTGGGCTAATTACCCAAATCAAAATTAAAATACTCCAGCCCAAATAATAAAATACATGCCCAGGCCCAAATTCCACCCGGTCCGCCCCTCTACATGATCAAACGACACCGTGTTAAGAAATTAAATTTGGGCCATTAAAATGAATTAATCTAACGGATGAAACCCAGTCCCTTTAATAAATAAAACGACAACGTTTTGGAGTTTCAATCTGAGCCTTTGATTAAATTAATCCAACGGACATGGTTGAGCTCTCATTTAATTAAACGACGTCGTATATTGGATCAATGAATCTGAGCCGTTAATATGTTTTAATCCAACGGCTCCAATTCAATGTTACTCTTTTAATATACCTAAATACATCTAAACCCTAAAAAATATTTCAGTTCTTCTTCTTTTCCCCTCTTCAACCGCCTCTATATTCTCTCACAGACCCCACCGGAACCCTACCGGTGGGAGATGATACCTTTGCCAACCACCTCCAAAAATACACCCCAGAATCATCTCGAACCCCTGATCCCACCCCTCCATTTCTTTTCGCTCGAATCATTTCTTTCTTCTCGAATATTCAAAAGAGTGTCGCTGTAACCCTAACTCCGACGAACACTAGTTCATCCAAACTAAACCAGAATCACACCATACCACCTCCTTGATGCCCTTAACCCATTTTTGAAGGTCTTGAGCCTTAAAGGTCACTGGAGTGGCTCGAATCAATGGTTGAGGCTTCTCCGGTGACCAAAAAAGTCAAGAAAGATGTTATCAACTAAGAAAAGAGAAAGAAAGAAGAAAGAAGAAAAGACCGTCCGAATAAACGGAAGAAAAAGCTAAGTTTCTTTTTGTCCTTTCCTTTCTGTTTCTTGCATGTGTTTATTGTTTGTTCTTTTTCTTGCTTAACTGATTCTTGTTCTGATAAAAAATAACAATATATTACTCTAGAATTTTTGATTGTTATCTTTTAATTTTGTTCGTTAAGAAATAGTATTAAATCTGATACTTTTAGATTTAATTTGTGATATTAAAGTAGGATTTTTAATAAGATTATGATTAATGATTGATAACTTGATTAGTAAATTAGGGTTTTATAATTGAATAATGTGATTTTAATCGTTTGTTTTCTGAATTGTGTTAATGATAATTGTTAGTATAATCCTGATTACTTAGGTTATTTTGGTTTATAGCTGTTAATTGATAATCAATAATTAGGGATTTGGGTAAATTCTGATTAACTTTAAAAATTGAGGTCGTATTAGTTTAATAGTTTAGTAATTCAGGGTTAAAAGGGTAAAATGGCAGAATGGTATTTGGTAAATTTAATTAAAGGTTCAGGGGTCTTTTGGGAACATTAAAAGGGTAAATGGAAATAAATCATAGGAAGGGGGGCATTCTGGGTAGAAGAAAGTGTCAATAGGGTAATTTTCTAAGAGAGGTAGGGGTATGTAGGGTAATACACCTAAATAGAATATTCTAGATGTGGTAATTAATGTGATTTTTCACAAATAAGGGTATCCAATCAAGTAACTAATAAAAAATCAGGATAAAACTGAAATAAAAGAGGGACCATAGTGTAATTAACAAAGTTTGAACTTCCCTCCAAAATTAAATCTATAAATAGGCATCAATGGGCATCATTTGATAAGTTTAGGGCAATCTGAAATTTTTCTGAAGTAACTTCTGTTGTTCTAGATTCAAATTTTCGAAATTCAATACTCCAAAAACTCAAAAATATTAGACTTAGTAGAAATATTCGCACATCCACTATTTCATTGATCGAGTTCAATTAAATTGATTCTCTTTGGTGTTGTTGATTGAAAATGCTGTGAGCTTGCACTTGATTGATCGAATTTAAGTTCTTCTGGTTTACATTTTTGCTGTGATTAAATTCTGGTGGTGTTGAAGCTGTGATTGAAATTTGATGTGTTGATTTATGTTGCTGATTGTTGATTTAGAGATCTAATTCATATTCTTCTCAAATTCTTATACTCAGGTATTCAACGAAAACTCAGTACTATGTGGATCGTTTGTTGAGAAATGAAATGAAAACTAAAGCTTCTGTTATAGATCTTTCATTTGTGAATCTCATTATATTTTTAGTAGCTCTACGTGATTTGAGTTAATCAATTGGACTGTGTAATTGAACTAGTAGGACTGTGTTATATAGATTTCTATACTGTTGATTTGCAATTACTTAGACTTAGCTTATATATCTTAACAATTTTCTGTTTAAACATTCACAAGCATAAATAGTTGCAAAAGTGGAAATCAGTACTGAGAAGGCTGGGACGTTTGAATTTGTCTTCACGCATAATCCTATGTCCCTGCCTGGGCTCGATCTCGAAGCCATTTTCCTCAGTCACATTTAAGCGTGCCTAATCATGCTTGGGCCAATTTTTCTAATAGGATGCCCAAACTGACCTTTTTGGACGATAATCTTTTATTCTGAATTATAAATTAGCAATGGCCTGATTAGATTGATTACCAGTTAAGCATTGAGAGTGAATCAATTGGTAATTTGCTCAATTTGAATTCCCATGTTTAGTTTAGGAATTTGGGTTTGATTTCTAAACCCCCAACTCAATGGCATGTAATCCAGATCCTATTTTCAATATTGTGTGCGTATGGGCTTGGGCTGAGTATGCGGTTGGCATGTTTTGGGTTTGAGGTTGGAGAAGGAAAAACTATTTTCTATAATAATAATTAATTAAGTTATTTTAGTTTAGAGACAAGTAAGTAGAAAAAGTATAGGCACTCTAGTATTGACTTTTAAAATAAAATGATGAGACGAGCCTCGTCAAAGCAAAAAAAAAAAAAAAAAAAATTCCGGGGCCCTCAATCAATAATTGCTCACAAAAATACTAGAAATCGGAAGGACCTTTTAGCGAATTTCACGGTCTTTTGCCAAAGTTAATAAATGCGTAGCTACTTTAGGCGCGAATGTTAATAATATTACTTTCCTAAATTTATGTGACCCAAATCCAAATCTCAACGAAGTCGAAATGTGTTAAAAGATACGGGCGTACTGGTACGACATGGTTCGAGATACATTTTCACGACGTTGTAATTCTTGTAAAATAAATAATAAATATAATAAAAGCGGATTACTAACAAAAGGCACATAAAAAATAGAACATGTATGGAAATCAGATAAAATCAAATACAACAGTTGAGAGACCGTGCTAGAACCACGGAATCCAGGAAAGCCTAACACCTTCTCCCAGGTTAACAGAATTCCTTATCCGGATTTCTGGTCCGCGGACTATTAATAGAGTCATATTTTCCTCGATTCGTGATTCAGTCGGTGACTTGGGACACCATTAATCTCCCAAGTGGCGACTCTGAATAAATAATAATAATAAATCCCGTTCCGACTGTCCTTTAATTGGAAAAGCTCCTTTGCATCCTTCATGGGGTGTATTAAAACTCACGTAAAAAGGAGGTCTGACAACCACAAGTCTTGACCTTTCCCAATAAAACACAATCTCTAACCACATACACAACCTTAAGACACCTGATTATCTTATGTAAAATCTTGAACACATTAGAACCATTCTCGAGATTCATTCACTCTTATTCAAACTGCAATTTACCTGACTTAACGAACAGAACTACTTGTGCCTTATTAGCACTCTGACACCGTAGGATATGATCTCATTCCAATACAAACAAACATCTCCCTTCTCTATACGCTGAGCATTTTTTATCATCAACAACTCAAGACATCCTATTATTCCCACATATCTACGAAGCACCATATAACCTTTGTCAAAAATTTTCTTCACTTGTGCCATCCTCGGCTCAATTTCTGCAACCTAGACTGATCCGCCATCATACCTCGAAAAGGACCAAGATAGCACATAACCATACAATCAGCTAATCAACAGCAACCTCCCCAACTTGGCTCGAAGCCATATATCAATACAGACTCAACAACTCATAACACTTTTACTCTAATGATGCCACAATACCATAGTGAGATTAAACTCAAATCATTTACAAATTGTGAAAACACAGATCATCTAGTACTATAATCCTCTGCAAATCTCGCAATCATCCCCACATTAAATGAGTCCACTCTCTTAAGCGACGCGAATTTTCAAATTTCAACACGTACCCTTCAATACACATGGGATCTTCTAACATACACATAAGGACCATACCACTTAAGAACACTCCGCAAGAGATACCCACCTGTTTCACCTCCATTTAGTACTTCAACATACCTTCCACCATCATATACGTTACATAGTCATTAGTCTTCCCGAGTCAAAACACATACCCCCATGTGTAATGCACTTCACTTCTCAACTAGGAGACACGAAAATATTCTTCACGCGCCCATAACTTTGGGCTACACAATAGATCACAATAGGAATCGAACACTTACCAACTCATATATCATTCAACAGACTCCTTCGTCACTACCAAGATCACATAGATACATCTCGCAGTACCAACATACTCATCACATGGATATCCAACCGCCATTATAGCTAATAGGGACAATACCGAACATACAAGTTCAAAACAGTTGCTCACACAATCAGCACCTCGGTGCTCAAGCCATAGGCAGAGATCCAGCCTCAAGTCCTCCAGAATGGCCCAACATACTCACGAAGATCACATCTCGCCCCTCGATCGGGGAAATAACAAACCATCAAGGCACATATAATACTAAGCACTCATGTGCGCATACACACTTGAGGAAGGAATTTCAAGAGTTATACCTCAAGCTGAATCAAGTACGCACGATAAGAATTCCAAGAAAGTGAAGTTTTCCTAAAGGTTCTGCAGCCTATCGAGGATAAATACAAACGTCTCCGTACCGATCCGCAAGACTCTACTAAATCTCCTCATGACTCATGAGACCTAGTAACCTAGCTCTGATACCAACTTGTCACGACACAATTTCCATACCCGGTCGTGATGGCGCCTCTCGTGAAGATAAGGCCAGCCAACTAACCCAAATCCTCTCTTTAACAATTATTAAACATAAATGAATAGAAACTACAACTTAATGGCGTTAAAAACTATTAATTATAATCCAACACAACCCGACCGGGGTGTCACAAGTAACGACCATCTAAATAAGACTGAACACCACTACATGGGCAATAATATATACAAAATAAAATCTGGAGTTCAAAAGATGAAGTCCGGTATCGCGAACGCTGGCGGTCACCTTGCTCAGCTACAATAGTAATACCTTTAATCTGTTAATAACCCGCTACTGGGTGAACAATACCTGCAACTGCACGCGAGGTGCAGGGAGTAAAGTGAGTACTCTAACTCAGTGAGCAATAAGAATAAATATTAACTGACCAGCAAGAAATCATGTAAGAGCACTCCATCATGCTATATGGAACAACACATCCCTTTGAGAAAATAGTAAATCCGTGAAAATATCCTTTAGAAAATATCTGGCTCAGTTAAAAAACCTCTTTTGAAAAATATCCTTTTCCAACAGTCAAGCAAATGAATGCATAATCAGATAGTGCAAGTCCGCACATAAGTCAGCCCTCGGGCACAACACTCCATTAACAAATAACACCAGGGTATCTGGTACCAGTGCAAGAAATAACATGGATGCGAATGATATGAGAGTGCTGAATGTCATGCCACGTAGTACAAACAGGAACCAATGCATGAATGCAATGCAATGCACATGATCGGTACACTCAGGTACCCACTACGGCGTGCTCTCCGAGCCAACCATGTGTTTATCGTCGACATCGCTCACTGGGGTTGTATACAGACTCCGGAGGGGCTCCTACAGCCCAAGGGCAATAATCAGGCCATCTCGTGGCATCAATCAATTCCTGGTCAGTCATTGTTACCTAACCAGCCAGTCATTGTTACCTGACCAATTTACATCATAGAATGTCATTGTTTCCACTGTTTCAAGTCACATCATCCAGAGTCATTGTTACCACTGTTTCAAAATCACTGCTGCGGCGCGCAGCCCGATCAATGCTCAGTCTAGAAATAATCATAAGCTCCTTGGGCATTTATAAAATAGTAGTTCTCAGCCAGAATTATCATTTAAAATATCATTTGAGTTTTCAGAACTTATGAGTATGGCTGAGTTTGAAAAAACAATATTTAAAACCTTGGACTGAAATCAAATGATATGCAAGATTTGCTAAAATAGTAATATCAATTCCTGAAGGATTCACATTGTTGGCGCGAAGCCCCAAACATGGAAACCAGCCCAA
Source organism: Nicotiana glauca (assembly GCA_026770625.1). Classification (NCBI taxonomy): domain Eukaryota; kingdom Viridiplantae; phylum Streptophyta; class Magnoliopsida; order Solanales; family Solanaceae; genus Nicotiana; species Nicotiana glauca. Next base: position 153,395 of record MU694225.1, on the reverse strand, counting down.
ATTATAATGATAACAAGTAGTTTTAGTCAAATACACGGTAAAAATCAACAATCGGGATGGACCAAGTCACAATCCCCAACGGTTCTCCACCCCACGCTCATGTCCGGCATGCAAGTCACCTCAATACAGCACTATGATGTGCAAATCCGGGGTTTCGAACCCTCAGGATATCATTTACAAGTATTACTCACCTCGGACTGATAAATTTCTAGCTTGTGACACCTTTGCCCCTCAAATCGTCCTCCACACATGTCGTATCTAACCAAATTCATAGCGAACACATTACAATATGCCAAGGGAACAATACCCAATCGAAAACAATCAAAATATAGAAAAAATCTCGAAACTAGCAAAACCCAAGCCCCGGGACCGCTTCTCGAAAAATTACAAAACTCACATTACCGAATTCCTCGTCTCTCCACGAGCCCATACATACCAAGAACTCCCAAATCCGAGCTCAAATGACCTATCAATTCCCAATTTGAAATATCAAAAACTCAAGCCCTAACTTTACCCTTTTTTAATGAATTTCAACCAATTTCCATGCTAAATCTATCATAATCTCGTGTATTTAAGCCAAAGAACTTACCTCTAAACATTCCTCCTTGAATCCCTCTTCAAAATCTCCTAAAAGCTCTCAAAGCTCGCTAAAAAATGGTGGAAAATACATAACCCTCGCGGATGAAATGTTTCAATAAAACTCTTTATAACCAGCCCAGATTTCGCTTCTGCGGAGAGAATGTCACTTCTGCATCCTCCGCATCTGCGGTGCACGTCCGCTTCTGCGGACATTCACTTAAGGGCCCCTACCGCTTCTGCGTTCCACATTTGATATCAGCGGGACAGCCTCTGCGGCTCGCTTTTCGCTTTTGCAGAATGTCAAGAGAATGCCAAAACCGCTCCTATGGTATAACTTCCGTTTATGCGGACCTGCTTATGCAGATAACCTTACGCTTCTGCGGTAAATGCTCAACCTTAACATTTTTGCACCTGCAATATCTGGCTCCGCTTCCGCATAACCGCATCTGCGTTCCTTTACGCAGATGCGGAAACACCTGCTGCAACCAAAAACCTGCAATTCCAACTTCAAATTTTCCTTCTGATAGCTACACGAAATCACCCCGAGGCCCTCGGGACCTCAACCAAAAGCACCAATATGTCTTAAAACATTACCCAAACTTGTTCCAATCATCACAACACATCAACCAACACTAAAGTCATCAATTCTCATCGGATTCAAGCCTAAGTTCTTTAAAAACTTCCGAAACACACATTCGATAGAAAACCTGACCAAACGATGTCTGAATGACCTGAAAATTTGCACACATATCCAAAATCACCCAACGAAGCTACATAAACTCTCGTAATCCCATTCCGACCCTCAGATCAAAATCTCACCTATCAACTGGATTTTGCTAAAAATACTAAATCGCCAATTCAAGCCTAATTCTACACTGAACCTCCAAAATCAATTCTGATCACGCTCCTAAGTCACAAATCATCCCCCGAAGCTAACCGAATCACCATAAATCACATCCGAGCCCTCTAACTTAATAGTCAACATTCGGTTGACTTTTCCAACTTAAGTTTTCCTTAAAGAGACTAAGTGTCTCATGTCTTATCATATCCAATCCAAATCAACTCTAACACACCACATACCGATAACGAAACATGAAGAAGCATGAAATGTGGGAAACAGAGAAACAATACATGAGACGACGGGTCGCATCGTCACGAGAGGCCTCGTCATTCTGGTAGGTTCAGTGGTACCTCCTCTGGATGTAGGGATTCTTATGGTAGAGGCCATTCACCGAGGCCCTTTCAGTCAGCACTCTAGGTTTCTCATGGTAATCTAGGCGGTGGTGGTTCTCAGCAGCATTATCCTGATCAGCATCACCTCCATTTCAAAGCTTTTGGGGAGGACATTTAGGTCGACAGGGCCAGCAGTCACAGCAATCGAGGACTTGTTATGGTTGTGGTGACCCCGGTCTCATTGTTAGGTTTTTCCCTCGAGCCTCGAGCAGCTCTCAGCAGCAGGGTCCTCGCCCCAAGATTCAGGCATCAGGTGATCCACAGCTCGCCCAGCCAACTAGAGGCAGGGGTAGGGATCATAGAGGTGGAGGTAAAGACCGTAGATATGGAGCTCAGACCAGCAGAGGTAGGGGTCAGCCAGTAGTCGATCGTCCCAGAGACATGGTTTAGGGAGGTGGGGCCTAGCCCCAGTGTTATGCTTTGCCAGCCAGGCTAGAGGCTAAGTCTTCAGATGCTGTTATTACAGGTACTATTCTGGTATGTGATAAGGATGCTTCAGTGCTATTTGACCCTGGGTCTACGTATTCATATGGTTCGTCCTATTTTGCACCCTACCAGGCTATGCCTAGTGATGCTTGTTGATACCCAATTTTTCCCTATGTATTTTTTGTACCCAAAATACTTCCAAAATAGCATATTTGTTCATATATAAGCACACCCATGAGTTTTGATATTTTTTGATGATTTTAAAACCAATTTATTTCCTATTTTTATACCATAAAATCCAATAATTATTCCCAAAATTTGTGATTTTGTTGAACAATTTATTTTATTCTCATATTTACATCAAAACATAGCTAACATGATTTTTGCATATTTTTACAGATTCATTTGGTATTTTTAGAACTAAATTGCGTATAATTGCAATACTAGCCTCTTTAAAGATTCAATTGTAATTATATTATAAAATTGACTCCAGTATTTTAATTTGATAATTATGTATCATTAATCATTTTATCATATTTGATTGATTTTCAGAAATTATTGTGCTATTTTTATAAATTAAAATAAGGGAAAAGTGGCTATTTAAGGGTTAGCCCTTTGCATTTCAATTTTAGCTCGAAATTAACCTCAGTCTTAAGCCCAAATCAGACTCAAAATTCCCTACCTAATTTCTTAATTAACCCGACCCACGCCCCATTTATTTTTTACCCGCCCGCCCCCTTTTGATCCAGGTCGTTGATCAAAATGATCAACGACCACATTTCCTCCATACCATTTTAATTCCCAAACGACCCTAACCCTATCCCCATTCTCCAAATCCGCCGCCTCTTGTTCCTCTCGTCTCTCTCAACATCTGAAACCCTAATATCCACCTACTTTCCCCTTCGACCTCAAATCACCAGAATCCATGGCTAATCTAGCCATGGACAACCTCTACCCACCATCTCCTACTCTCACACGCTTGCTCATTGAACATTCGAGGCTAGACCTCGAAGGTCTTCATCCAGACCCTGGCCGGTTCAAGTTTCTTTGGCCGTTTCCGGCTTTGCTCCGGCGTATTTCAGCCTCTCGAGCTGGATTCGACCTTGCTAGCTTTGAACCATTCTCGAGACTGCCAAGCCTTCTCGTCCTTTTGGGTTCTCAGAATACCTAGCCTAATCGAGATTCCTTTTTCGCTTATTCGTCTCTAGATCTATGATGTGTGTGCCATTTTAGAGTTTTTCCCAAATTTCCCTTTTCAAAACTGCTCGAATCCTATTTTTAGGGTTTTCTAAAAATGGTTTCTAAATGTTTCTGATTCTTTTACTCTTTTTATGTATGTTCATGCTCGTTGTTTTATTCCTTGTTATGTTCAAGCCTGCTCTTGTGTTTCTTACTAGATCTTTTACAGAGATTCTTTTACCTCTTTTGTTGATATGTTAGCCTAGGTTATTGACCCGCTTTTGCTTATGTGTTTAAGCTCATGCTTTGATTTTGTTTCTGACTTCTGTTGATTATGCTCTTGCCTACCTTCGTCTTAAAACTCGTAATTTCCGGTTACTTTTGTTTGTGCATAGCTGCCTATCTCTATGACTTTGAACGATTCCCTCACCTCCGACTCCATGTGAAACCCTATGATTTGGGGGATTTTTTTTCATTGAAGTAAAAGACACTAGTGTTTCACTCTGAAACCCTAGGTTTACAGACTCATGACGAGTCTGTAATCAAACTTGTGAACTTATTTGCCTGTGATTATGGGAAAAAACTCTCATTTTTCTTCTTTGTTTTGAACTGCATGCTTATATATAAGCTTCCCTTTCAAAGTTTTATTTTGAAATTCCTTTAATCAGGCTAAGAAATTCATCACTAATTTCTCTTGATTGAACCTCTTTTACCTTACTAATGTTTTCCTTAAATAATTGATCCGGTATAATCTGTGATTTTGTACCAACGTTTAAATTATTTACTTCCTTAATTATCTCAGTCTCTTTGTGATTTACAATTGGAGCCTAGATACTTTGACTGATTTTTAAACTTATACCTTATTCTTACTACTGTGCCCTCTTTCTTTAAATATCCAATTGTGTATGTGACCTTATTTGTGCACTATATGGTCTCTTTACCTAATTTAGCCTTAATAAACTGATTATCCCTTCCTTCTTATTCGTCTGAACTAGACCCTTAATTAAAGGAGTATGTCTACCCTAATTGATACTAATTTGATTAGTTTCTATGTTTATACCTTTGTGCTTGCCTCATCTGTTTTCAAACCTATATAAAGGGCTCAGCCCTCCCTTATTAAAAAAAAACAACAACAAGTAAGTAACAATCAAGCAGTAATAGGCAATCTGCTTTCTACTCCCTTCTTCACTCGAATACACAGACTAGTTCTGAAATACGCTTTAAGCTCTCCTTGAATCTTCAAGTGTTCTGCTAAAAACCTGAGTTGTTTCTGCTGCTTGCTTGCTGTGATTACTCTGCTATTCTCTTACTTTGCAACCGGTATGTCCATCTTAGTTTAAATACTGCTCCTCCACTATGTGTTTCACATCCTAGTTCTGTTATGATTTCCTTTACTGTTTTTCTGCAAAAACTTTATCATTATTGTTCCTATGTGAATTCCCTTACCCTTTACCCTTTGCATGTGAGTTATGGTTCAGGGCATAACAATACTCTAATATTGTTGTCTATGATTCTGAACCGGGTTATTTGAATCCCCAACTCAATCAATTCCCACTCCTTTTCCCTTTTTATTTGTCTGAGCCTTGAACTTGGGTCTGATAGTGTCCTAATCACTATCCAGACCTTGGTTTGACCTTCAAGGGTCTGATCCTAACTTTTTTAACCAAACAAGTGGTTAGGGGTGTGTCCCCTCTCACTTTGCACTTACTCTTAGCTATAAGTTTTGCCCCTCTCTTGCAAGCCATGCTTTGGGACCCCTGAGCTCCCTCTGAACTTGGATGCCTGAGAGCTGGCTCTTCCACACTGCACTATTCTAATTCTAATGGCATCCTGGGTGTAAGCAATGCCTGGAATCCCTGAGATTCCGTGGAACTTTGAAACACCTTGCATAAAGAGAAGGCTTTGGAAATCTGGATCCCGGTATTGGTTAAATGCATGTTATTGGATATTAAGGTTGAATTAGGTTTCTCGGATCTAGATGTTGCCTTTTGATGTATTTTCTATATTTTTCTAGCATTGTAATAACTTGTATGAAACTCGGGGAGTATATTAAAAGGGTGTAGGAGGGGTCTTTACTATCTTGCATCTAAAAGGGTAGAAATCATGATTTAAGATTTTACTTTTAATCAAACTAGAAATC